>JAQGAE010000349.1:0-40079 GCA_034696685.1 Julus scandinavius | reverse complement strand
TGCATTCGACCATGGGGAAATGTAATTCAACATAACCCATATTAAGTAGGAAGTAAACATATCTTCATCAGTGGATTCAAGGAATAGAAATATGAAACGTGTTTATGTTTGAATTTTCAACCTACTAGATTGTTGTGTTTACATATGAGTCTAGAACTGTTGTTATAACAATATTAATATTCCGTTTCTATAATATTCAGCGTTGGTTAGGAATATCGACAAAAGTTTGCGTTATTTATTTAGCTCTGCTTTCTTTTTTGAAATCAAACAAGCTTAATGAGGCTGAATGTTTACTGCAAGAAAGAACTTTCATGTTGAGATCGATGACATAATCATCTCAAAGGAGAGCACGCCTCGAATGACAGCCGGAATATTAATTTTCTCGAATATGAAACCCTGGCAATTTGTCTTCTATGTTGGATATTGGTCACCCGTGAGCTAAAATTGCTCTTAATATCGATAAACGATGTAAACGACTCGTCTCAAACATTAAGGTGAATTTTCTAACTGCCGCACACTTAGATAGTACAGCTTATAATATTTAAAATTAACCAACTACGCTTATAACGTATAGAATGAAATAATTTTCCAACTGAATGTACTTTATGGACTTTGCAATCTTGTTGTACTGGTTATGTGCCCGGAGTTAGTAGCATTTGTACAAGACCTCATAATATCACTTTAGTACACATACTACATGTCAGCCGAGGTGGAATTCGTATACATTTTCAATGGGTTCAAGGGTAAACTACTTTCTGATGTAGGAAGTGATTACTATGTTCTAATGATGATATGTATCACAGGATGCAACACATCGCAAACTTTAAATAGTTTGAACACATCTGTAAAATAAATGGCACCCGGATGAGACATGGTGATGGGAAAGTCTGCAAACTCTGTCCAAATTGGCACAGGTCTGCAAATGTTAGACGTCCATTGAGTCGGGAATGATTCGCCTGTTTAGTTAATTAGGGTCTATGGATCCGCCCTACCATATGTCATTTGTATCTTGACAGTCTAGGGTATACATAGTTGTTGACGATGACATCAAACATTAACGCTTGTTGAGGCTTGAGCCCATGGTTATTTATGATTATGATGATGAAACCTATATAATGTATCATTATACAATGATCACATTTTGTGCTTGTGCATTATCCATTTTTCCCGATATACCAGACGTGCATTAAGGAAAAAAAGATTTCTAACATTGGATTCTCAGAACTTTGACAATAACGGTGCATTAAATTACTTCAAGGATGTAATTTACGCTTCTTTGTTGTAACATTAGCCATATTGAAAAACCAATGAATAAGCTTAACATGAAACAGATTACGTTCGCCTTTTGTTTGCCAATGAATAGCTTGCATTTAAATGGCCAATTTAATTTTAGGTCCATGCATTTAGCTATGAAGACATGCATTTTTTTTTCACATTCGAATTCCTTGAGGGGATGCATATGTCTACCATACCGTTTAATTGCAGTTTTACCTTATCACAAATTCATTAAATCAATCCTCACGGCTATATTATAGAACGGTCGTGTATGCTTCTATAGGTATGTAGGTGCATATGCAGCGCACCTATCATTTTTATAGCCGGTAATAAAAATAAAGCAAGTATTTTTCCGCAAAGATTTACGTTTGATATTCCTAACTGTACTTGAATTTAAGAGCCATAAACAAAAGTGATGGCTGAACCATTGTAACCCATGATCGTGCATGTAGACCCGCCATAATATATGGCCACGAATATCCATCATGAGATTGGGACATGTTGCCTCCAAATGTGTCGGTGTTTACGTCGGGTTAAATGTTTTCACCCGCTGCACAACGTATCTTGTGAACTGGTGACACTGGAAATGTATTTCCATATCGATTCAAACGTATATAGGAAAAATGCGGAATTATCCTGTTTAACATTTATATTGCGTGCATGACGTGTAGGGTGGCGCTCGAGGTGTTCTGGGATTGACACGACAGTGTATACTTGTACTTATTTTTTTTTTATGTTGCGCTTGTTTTGCTCGTCTTCTACGTAATAAACTTACCAAAATGATGGTTAATACTCGTGTGTCCATTTATCATAGCATTGGCAGTTGGGGCACGCGCCTCTGAATAACGCCTAATATGAATTTGTGAGGCCTTTCCAACCTCATGCGCTGGGGATTCACTCCAAGAAGCTAACGATAGGTTTGCACGATACTTGCATTCATATAATTTAAGGGCTGCAGTGATACTTTTTTTTTGGTATCGACCCACACATTTCTAAGCGTGCAAGATGATTATTATATATAGAAATCTTTTATTAAAGTAATTCGTTGGGAAGCCGCCATGTTTACTAACCAAATCATATGCAAGTTTGCGAATGTGTGATTGATTGGATTCCAAATCTGATACATAAAATAAAGTATCAGATCAGATCGAAGTTGGCAATGAGAGAAAAAAAAATCAGAAAATGCATGTGGTAGTAAGAAGCAAATATAAGCACGCAAAAAGAAATTCGATTAGTCGCCCCAGAAAACACGATGGGAAAGTAAGTAAACATATAAATGTCAGACGAGCTTCGATTAATTTCCCAGGGCTGTTATTGGTGGGAATTGTTTTTTATCCGATGTAATGGTGGAAATTAGATTTTTACCAGGTGCATCAGGATTAACGGTAATACTTGTTAAGATGATAAACATAATTGAATAGTTCTATCACCTTACCAACTTTTTGTCAACTGCACAGTTAGTTTGCACGTTCATTACAAATCAAATGCTCAACTATGGCTCAATGGACAATCCCATGTGTTTTAATTTAATATCGATGTCGAACTCAAATATGTTGTCAAAATATTTCAAAGGCAGAATATTAAATTCAATGCGTGTTCCGGCATGGGAATTCTCACGACTGTATTGTTCCTCCTGTCCATTAGATTTCAGCCATGTATATTTAACTTTTAATTAACATACTTTGAGCCCGTTGTTGACTTTAATAAGTATAAAATTAATATCAAACTTTTCTTGTTTAGGGACCTATAGCCTGGACTGGTAAAGATTCAATCCATTTGTACTTAACAAATGGAAAGCATGTACAGTTGCTGC
Organism: Julus scandinavius; assembly: GCA_034696685.1. NCBI lineage: Eukaryota > Metazoa > Arthropoda > Diplopoda > Julida > Julidae > Julus > Julus scandinavius. The sequence continues at coordinate 36,991 of JAQGAE010000349.1, read as the reverse complement.
CTTCTTTTCAATGGTGAACCTTTAAGCCTTCCATGTAATTGAGTCTAGATTACCATTTAGCACGTACAACTATAAATGCCAGGTCTTTATTGATTATAAGTAATGTTAATTGGACAAAATCTATATGCAAAATAAACGTTTTACCTTTTTCTTGATAGATTCTTGGTTGTTGTTGATTTGTTAATTAATTTCTTCATTGAAAGTTATTTGCCTGATAAATTAATAGATTTTCAGATAAACTCACACATGCACTGCACATAATGCGTACATCAATAGCAAATATACTAGAAATTACATATAATTCCGGTTTATTTATCCTACCCATTGCACGGTCCTTATCTCATAAATTGTTTATCTAAACTTGAGCACTTGTATACCAATTACTAGTTATATTCCATTATTTAATACTTAATTATCCTTTGGGTATTGTAAAATGATTTTGAATTACGAGTTGACGGTTTTGGTATATAAAGTATTCCTTTAAATTAGTCTACATACATAATTTAAAATTGTGCATTTATTCATTATCAATATTTAATTTCTTGTAAATGCTTTCCAAATCGTTACATTTTTTGACTTTGAGAAAACGTTCCCAATATAATGATTTTTGTATATTTTTGTAGAGAAATAATAATGAGTATTTGCTTAATCCAGAAACCATCGAACCGAACAATGCATAAATTTGGGAAATCAATAATTAATTAAATACTCTCTTAATTGCAAGCGTGCATTCTAAATATTGGCTAAATTACAAAAGAGTAAACATGCAGAAAATCACTCGAAGCCATTATTAATAGTTGTAAGGCTGTGATTGTTTAGATGGAATGTTATTTATATTTAATTTGACAAATTTCATATATGATCTACAGTTGTTGTTTTGGCAGATATAAGGCAAATTATTCATTAATGTGTTTTATTCACATTTGTCGTAGGAATGCACATCACGGTACTTTGCAAACTAAGCTATGTATTTTCTTGATGAAAAATGGTATGCAGAATTAATGAATTTATGATTAAATAAGTTTGTAGTCACGGAATGGATTTCATCCTATCTAAAAAACCGATTTGGACAGAATTGATGTAAATGTGCATGCTATTTAGGTTATAGGATATTTTGTTAGGGTTATACAATATCTTCTATTTTCTCTTATTAGAGGCATCTTTATCCCACAACTGTCATACATCTACTAGTTTAATACCATACGTTTTTATTCTAGAAAAATTCAAATTTTATACCTGTTCAGTTGCACTAAAAGTGAAGTTGTAAAGACGCAAGAGGCTTTTAAAGGAAAAGCAATCCCCTTTGTTGATTTTTTCCCCCTATAGCCAAGATATTACATGGATGACACGATGGCACGTGTTTTTAACGAGGCCGCTCGGGAAATTTACTTAAAACAAATTAAGGAAATATGATCGTGTTTGTTTTGTGATATGAAATACACGGTTGGAACGCGGTACACTCACGCTCGTAATTTTATGAACGAAATCCTCCTTATGTAAAAAATCCCCTTTTCATTATGCGTGCAATATATCTTGGGACATTGAATTTTCCTAATCTGCTGTATACGTAGGGATCTTGCGCCTCTGTAAATGAAGATGTTATTGTTACGATAAAAAATAATCTTATAGTGAATTTATTTGCTCTGCATCGGAGGCACTGGCTATATAAACAATTTTTATGAAAGGTTGTAGGCCTATTGTTGCTCTACAACAAAGTAGCAAAAGTAATATTTTTCAAAGATAAAGTGCTGGTTTTTTTTAAATAGGCGAGGAACATGATGGCATTACGGCATGGTCTCGTAGTTTGACGTGGTTGCATTTTTTTCCCATGATGGGAGCAGTATATAAAGAAGGGGCATTTAATATACTACTACTGATGGGTTGTGTCATGCAATGTTTTCGAATAATAAACATTTTCGGGACTTTCAAGTATTATTAATGTTTGTGCGAGCAACTCGCTATTTCCATTGTAAACAAGTAAATATTCCAATTGAAGGGATTTTCCAAAGTATTTATGTACTACTACTCTATTTTTTGAGTATCTCAACTATGAGTATATGGTCTAAACTAGAATGGATCTGCATGTACATTGTGCAGCTGTGGAATTTTACACATTATTTACGTTGCTATATATGTCCTAAATCCCCTGCTGCTCACCAAAAGCTAAAACTATTGCACAATTAGTTATTTTTGTCACTCAATCTAGTTACATAGTATATGTTTGCCACATACTGTATATGCTTAGCTGCATTTGCTAACACTGTAGATACAACAAGTGTAAAATTTCTATGATAAATAAGGACTTAAATAAACAAATTACCTGCATGCAAGTGATAATAATCGAAACTGCATGCTAGTCATATAATATGGCTTGCAGGTGGTGACTAAATATATAAGGAGTGTGATGGAAGCTGTCATTAAATTAAGTTTATTTTCTAATCTGAATACTTGAGATTCGATGCGCAACTTGTCTTCATTTTCCAAGAATAAATTGTCATTAAAAGGCGAGTGTTCGGCCGCTCCCGGCCGTTTAATTTGCATTTGATTGCAATTAAATAACAGTAAACCGAGTGCAGGTAGTAATCTGCGCGCTTTAATGGTCGATGCATCTTTTTAATGCCAGCTGCCTGTATACACATTGGCTTTAATGGCGTAGGTTCGGTTTACTGCAAAGGATCAATACTCGCATTTGCATTATGACTTGATAAAGTTGATAGGCCTATGAGAAAACTGAGGTTGGTAAATTGCTCAGATGCCACTTTTGTAATCCGTGTAAATCCCACATTATGCGCGTTCACTTCATGCACCGTTGGCTGAATTATATATTTCATATTTTTGTAATTTTATAATCATCAAGAGCCAATAAAATTTGTCAAGAATTATGGGGCTATTTAATATGCACGCTCGTCTTAGTTCGTATAATAACACCAGGCTGTTCAAAAAGAACCTCTCCATCATTTTGCATTTTCAATGGAAAAGAGTGCAACGAGGAGAATGCTAATTATTATGCAGTATACTACACCCCTTTTGAACCCTCTCCTACCCTCGCCATTGTCGATGTGAGAGGTCTGTAAAGGGCGTTCTTGATGAAAACGGCTGCCCATTTGTGCCATTATTTTAGGCTAGACAAAAGAATACCCAGCTGAGTAACTAAATTGCCTATGGACGAACAAGGCAGTGTAGCCTGACTTCAGAGCACGACGTTGTTCGAATAGACGTCCACGAGAGATTGTTATATAATGCCTTCAACAGGAGCGCCATTGTTCCAAACGTCACTGGATGACCCTTGTAAACTTAATGAGATCCTTGGAAGATGTAACCTTGTGCTTTCTCAGAAATATCTGCTATGCAGAGATGAATTTTGCATTTTAAACAAGAAACATGTGTTATTGTACTTCGTATTATCACTTTTTGGCATACATCCCATTCAGCTTTCAGATTGCCCTGTACGAGGGCTGGGCATTGAATTTCTATTACTTTTTCTGCATAGACTACAGGTAGTCAGTATGTCAATGAAGATGCTTGGATAGTTCTTCAAAAAATCCGCTACCCGGCCTCTTCTCCAACATGTATTTGGCCTATGGTCGTGAGGGTCGATAAATATGTTGAATAAATAAGTGCAACATTTTGTGTTCAGTTTTGTGTGTTCGAATGGGCCTCTGAAGAAAATGCTTCGTTAAGTATAAGTGCATATGTATGTCATGTTTACGCTAAGCACTTATTCCCATTGTTGTGAAGAACGTTACAACGTTGCATATGCTAACTTACAGCTGCATGGATATTACTTTACGTTGTCGTTTTCTTCCTTGTCCATCATTAATAAACATAAGCCGTTTTAATAAATAGTCACTTGGCTCCTTAATTGGATTATATCCAAGTAATCCTAGTTTGTTGACGGAGGTTGTTGATATACGACATCTCTTTTGCAAATAAGCTCATGCTTTTAATGTTATTGATCGAATTTTCTTTTGGGCGTCTTGTCTGCATTTAAATCTTGAAGAAATTTGCATCTTGCAAATGCATGTACATCTTGAAGACAAATATTACAAGTTGCATTAGCAATGCTTCATTTTGCCTTGGATTGCGTTGACAGTAATTGCACGTGCTCAAATTATTTGTTTTATTAGTGGGTTGAATGACAAATTTTTGGGATGAAGGAATTGAATACACTTGGGACGACTTTTTGGGCAAACGTTTTTATACGGTTCCTTTGGAAATAATATGATAACATGAATACATAATTCGGTGTAAATTAGAAGGGTGTATATATATTACTTAAATGTCAACGCAGCGCAGAATCGCTGGTAGATTTTTTAGCAAATTCTAATGAAACTGTGGCTTACACTGTATGCTATTCACAAGGTTTGTGCAATATCATAATGTATGAAAGTTCGCACAAAAGTGATTCAGATTCTTTTCTAACACAATTATTTAAAGTAAATAATAAAAACATATATATTGGTGGATAAGATTTAATAAGTATAATTAATAAGCAAGCTTCTGATTACTATAGTTACTATAAAACCGTAAATTATCCAGGTTTAGGGCGATTAAATTATGATAAGTGTAAAATGAAGGTGTGTATTCTGTCATATGCATACTGTAGTTGTCACGTTTCATGCTTGCAGTAAGCCGAGTGTTTTCAGTCTCGACATCTTGATAAATACCATGTCCTAACTCTTACACGTAGTATTTGTGCCCGTTTCCCAAAATTGCAATTTTCAGTGATAAATGACATTTTTCTATGCCACTGCGGTGTTTCACATGCTGCAGTTCGCTGTTAACAAGCCCGTGTAGTGCTGGCAGCGCCATAGCCATTAATATCCCTCTCAACGTTCATCGTTCGACTTTAAACATATTGCATTTATTAGTTTTTTCGCAAATATTTTTCGACGTATGCTCGCGGCAACCGTTGCGTGCCTGTAATGCCTTTGATAAGAAGCAACGCTGCGAAAGTAAACTCGTAGCTCTATAAAAAAAAAAGTATTTGATGATAGTGGTTTTCTTACACGTGTAAGTCGACCCAACTCTTCCGTTCATTTGGACCGTAATATAAGACGCATAAAGTTGTATATCTAATATTTACGTGCAATTTCACAATGTATGGCCAACGTAACAACGACAAGTTTCGCACCCTGCTTGCATGCGTATAAAAAGGGCACTGCCAATGATGTTTTTTTTGTTTTGTTTTGTTTGTTGCTTTGTACATGTGGGTCTGTAATTATTTCGCACGATGTTTAGCACCCCCTCCTAATGGCAATTTCGCAGGTTTTTGCCAGCCTTTCGCACGTCACAAGTACCCTTTATGAATGTTTGTACAAAGTGTATACATGTTCCGTGCAATGCAAATTTCCTGTCAGAAAAAAAGAAATCGATATTACGCCTGGTAAAGAATTTATTTCGCAAACACTAATTTAATATAAGCTTAGAAAATCGTTTCATTGCTTTCCAGGATGCGGTGAGTTGTGGCTTTGTGTTGTGCAGATGAAATAAAACCTAATTTCCAGATGAGAAAAGAAACTAGGCTACAATGCCTGTGGGATATCGTTCTATATATGTTTAATTTGACTTTTTCTAAACTTGGTGAATATCCTAGCCCGTATTTACACTTCATCCTCAATTCGTGGATGGTCTCCAGTTGCTGAAATACATTGGTGACACGCCACTCGATATACATGTAGTCAGTTGCATTTTCTCATCATTCGGTTCGTGTAGTGAAAGGCCCTTGTCACGTGCAACTTCATTCTTGGCGTCCAGATTAAAGAAACCAAGTTGCACAATGAGAAATCCGGCGTGATCGGGTTACACTATTTTGTAAAAGTTTTAATTTGACTTTGTTTCTCAGTGAATGAAGATTCCCTTTCAAACAGAAGCTATAGTCTTTGTCCTCAGATGAAGCTAATTTTGAAATGTGAAACACAAAAGCTTAAGTTTTATCTGACTTTGCCCTATACTAGCTTACCGTTCTGTTTGCGAATAGCACGTAGCACCGGTAGCAGGCAGTTTCAACTAAATTTATTCAACTAAAATGATACAACTGAAGGATTTACAACTAAGAAATGTTCAACTAACCAGATTTTCAACTAGGATGTTTTCAACTAAACATCAATCAGGTGGATTTTATTCTTCTGAGTTAGGTTAGGTTAGGTTAGTTAACATTTTTTAGTTGTAAAACTTTAGTTGAATTTTTTGTTGTTGAAGAAATTAAGTTGAAATTGCATGACTCCCGTAGCACTACTAACGACTAGCGTCATCTGTGGACAGAAACAAAATTACAAACATTTATATATAGAAAGTAATTTATTCTATAGTGTTATTTTTATTTTGTTCAACACAACTAATAGCGCATGACTCGTTCGTTTTATAGTTCATCAAAAGTTTCATTAACATAATTAATCTCTCTTGTTGGTTATATATACTGTAGCCCATTCATAAATTGTATTCACTTGATTGTGCAATAGTTACATTAGCATCGACTAATGCTCTAGTATGTACAAAATGAGCATTAGTAACAACCACTGATAACTAACAGTGGCATCCTTTAGTTGGCTCTGAAAGTAATGAATTATTTTGCGATCCATTAACTTTTGTACAAAAATGGAAAGTTAAAAAAACAACATCAGATTAAGTTTCTTTACGATTTCGTTATGGATGCTTAGAGTGCATAGTTAAGTGTAGAAATGAAAACTCATAATAATCAAATATTACCAAGTTACTTTTAAGCTAATCTTTAACGTCCTAATTTTTTTCCCTATTCTCGTCTTCTCATGATGTGTCTAGACAGGTGATCCGAAATGGATAGCATACATCTTCTGATTGCAATCATAATCTTATGATTATTAATATATAATTAGCATTTAAAATACAAGACAGTACTTATTAACGATTCATGTAGCCAAAGATTTCGTGTGTTGGTTTTGAAGCTGCGCTTGTTTTCATGTTTTCCTTGATATTCATCATGATTTCCATCGTTTCTTGATGAGTTTAAGAGTATATCTCTTTATGCATTTTTGAAAAATTTTACATTATCTTTTAGAAAATCGTTGACTTTTTTGCTCTATCGGATTGGAACGGGTTAAACCTTTGGTTTTGGTAACGACCTCCATATGTACACTTGTACGTGCCTCCATTGTTGTCTATACCGGCTGCTGTTGGATCAACTTGTCGTAAACACACGCGAATCAATAAGCTTGCTTTAGCACGGCATAACTTGTTAGTTTATTGATTATCTTATTTCCGTTTTAATTTCATACGGTGCGAGCTATTTCCAATGACATTTACTCGCTGCATTGTGAAAATAGTTGACGTGTGCTCTGAACTCGATACCAACATTGACTACTGTAGCAACGAGATATTATGAAAGCTTATTGGTTGCTACAGATACAGGAAGCTTGAAGTCGACGGTTCATAATATACCACTCGCATTATATTTGTCTAGTTGCATGCATGCCTTTAGCTGCATTTTGGAGATTACAAATCATGCATGACATCCTTAATGGCAGAAAATTCACAGTTGACAGATTTAATAAAGATTTCTTATCTCTGGTAAACAGAGTTTAAAGGCATCGATTTGCTTGTCATCATACTTTCCTCAATCATTTCTTCTAATATTGTTTTTGTTTAAGGGATAAGGTGACACCTTAAGCGTTTATGCTACGATACATTGCAACCTCAGATGGTGGGTTTAATGCTTCTATCGACGTCTATTCTGCGCTTATTTGGTATTGCTCTTCTTCCATTGTATTATCGGCATAATCAAATCATTTGTGTTTTGGGAATCAAACGCCTCATTTGATACCACTCCTGTTGTTCAGTGCTGGCTTCTATCATGAGATATATTACCCGATTATTGTTATCAGATTGCTGCACTGAAGAAATTTGTGCATTGTTATTCACAAGTGAGAAATCTCTGGAGGTTGCCGTCAGATTTTGTGGGCATATATGCCCTTTAGTTATATGAACGAACCTTTCCTTCTCGTAAGAAGCAAGATCACTTGTAGAGATGTCGGGCCAAATTCCTGTAGGCTCTTCGACGCAATTTTCATCGTGAGTATTAATTGGCAATTTCAGCTAAGAACAGAAATTTTCAACTTTGTATCCTCTATACATTTACAATTACTTTGAGAATATCATTTCCAACACGAATAAGATGCGCTCGAGGCGCGCCACTCGGCAAAATGTGAGCTTTAAAGTCGTATTTGCGCTTATGTGGTTGGTTTAGATGCACATCTAATGGCGTTACTTTAATTGCGGCTAGCCTGTGATGGCTTCATGCAAAACCTTATACTTAAAATGTCTATAATTTTCTGGAAACTTGAAGTTTGCGAGGTCATAGTCAAACGCATTTATCTTGAACATTTTGGTTCAATTATACCAAACGACCACGATGACAAAGTGCACTTTGAATTCATATAAAATATATAAATTTCACTTGGGGACATAACACTATATAAGTTACCTTTGCATGAGCTCAAATTTATTTTCATTATTTCTTAAGTTTTCCAGATTAAACGCTTCGTCTGTTATGCACTATAGATGTGTGATTTTCATTTGCAATTAACTGTGAACTGTTCAGTTTAATGATGAACACGGCAGGTGTTGTATGCATGCATGATTTTTAATTGGCAGTTGATATTCTATTGAAGATGCGAGATATTAAAAGTTAAAATGTCGTCGATCGAAATTACTTTGGGTTTCTGCATTTTGTGCGCGTTCAGCGTTCCAGAAAATCGCCAAAGAAGTTGCGTTAATATAAAGTGGCAAAGTTTTCTTCGGAGCATATATCGCCATCCAACATGCCCCGAAGATTATGCCAATGCCCAGAATATGCAAATTTTACAGGAGCAATTAAGCATTCTTTCTCGCCTTGCCTTTGCTCGCTTTTCCCTTCATCAACTTTTATCCCCTTCCACTTAATAGTCAGTGCTGCACGCCAGAGTTATGGAGTAGCCTGCAGAGAGCGATATAATTGCTAATTTTGATGATGCCTATTAATTAATATTCCCTGAAACGAATGTTGCTTCTGGACTCTTAGCTTGAAGACATTTTGATGGGGGTTTATTAGTTAAATTTATAACTGGTTATTTGATGCGCCGTTGGAAGGCGCTTAATATGAGAATTATGTAGGCCTAACGCCCTTTTACACGCCTATTAGATCTAATTGGAGAGAATCACATCGTGTTGCCCATTCTGCACATGGAGTTGGTGTGCCTGTTTTGTCTAGAGAACATGCCGCCAATTTCCATTCTAAACGCTGGCATGAATATTTTCATCTTAGGGACGCTCAAGTGTGTAATTTGAAATGAGCGGTGCACAGGAAAAATCACAGGATTTGGTGAAACAATTCGTGTGTAATAATGATTATGTGAATTGGCTTGCACACGAGCACAAGTATACTCCCCTTTCGTGAAGCGAGCATTTTTAAATTATACACAGTTGACTTTATAGAGAATACTGAATAATATAATATTCCAGTATTTAACGCTACTGAATATTGCATTTTTCCAGAGGTGGCAGAACGTGAAGTGCAAATTTGCTTCCACGCGGAATTTTCAGAATAAGTTTTGCTTAAACTTTTTTTTTCCAGCTTGATTCAAGCAAAGGTTATGCTCAGTTTTGCATGGACGTTCGGGGCCAGTTTGTAACCTCAAATGCACATAGTTTGTCTACAATAGACGATGGGCAGTTAGGGAATATAGGAGCCCTATAGCTGAAATCATGTCCTAAATGAATGGTAAGAAACACTTTTAAGCAAAGGTTATACCCTAAAAGGGTTCTCTGAAAATACTCTGAAGGTTTTACTCTAAATGATAAATTTCACTTGTGAGGTCCTGTACTTGCGAATTTTACTTCTACATTTACCAATGCACTGCACGTATATGCCTTGCAGTTTCGCCGTTAAAAGTGATTAATTCATGAACCGCGTGGCACAAATTCCCATGCTCACTCTCACTTGATCTGGTAACGGTCGAAATTTAGAGGTACAGCACTTTGGGTGACACGTTGTATTCGCGTGGTTTACTATTATGAAACTGGAATTTTTTCCTTAACTTATTCCACTTATTTTATCGATAACAAAACAGAAGGTTTCTGGAGGGAAACTTAGATCTAATGATGGGCAATATCTTAAACTGATGTTCTCCAGTATATTTGTCATGCATAACTAAAAAAACTCGTGCAACATGATGCGTTTCAATAAATGCGCTGCTAATTATTTACCCGTCGGTATATATATATATATATATATATGACGTTATTTTCTTTTATTTGATTAAAATGTTTCAAGTTAATTATTTGACTTTTTGTAAGAAGATACCGCCGAAACATCTTCAGGCAAATAAGCAAAAAAGCTCGCGTTGTTCGGTGCCTTTAACCGAAGATCTTGGAAACGATGATTTGGAGTTTCAGGCAAAAAATGTCGTCTTTTGAATTGAAAAATGCTGAGGTTTTGAACTTTTTTTTTCCTCGTTTATTACCACTTTTGGTTCTTCAGCTTCTATTCCCTGCGGATCGAGATGGAAAAGTATCTGTTCCTCACTCACAAACGTTATGCCTAATCTTCTTAGATGTAGAAATTGGCTTTACATCTTCAGTAGATGTGCCACCTCTTTTTTTACAGTTGAACTGCTCAAGTCCACGGAGATTTCTTGATCTACTTTTTTTCCCCTCTCAAGAGTGACAAGGAAAGCTAATGAAAATTATGGATTTTGTGCGATGATTACAGGCCACCGACGAGCATCCCATAAAACGCTCAGATGAAGAAAACGCTATACTTTTAGAAACTTAAGGAAGAAATAAGTGAAATTGCAGCCCTCCGGTGTCTTGCCTTCCGGTGGGCGTAATACGATTCGGCTACTAAGTATACGGTTTGACCAATTTTTCGTACCAGCATCTACTGTAGGGAGTATACAAGGACTCGTGTAATGTGATGGTTGACGCTCGGGGGGCTTCATGCGCGACAAGCTCGCTGTTTCGATGACCTTATATCTAAGGTGAACTCTTCTCTCAACTTTCTTCTTCAAGTTTCTTGCAAATGTGGTTTATGTTTTTTTTCTTCTTCTTCTTCTTCTGCAGCACTCGTATATACACCCTATCATCATCTTCATCGTCCTCACTCAGCACAGGCGTATACATGATGAAAGAGCATCCCTGTGCTTCCGACTCTGTTGCATCGATCTGTTAACTAGACTCTGCACGACGTTGAAAAAAAAAATACGAGCGACTGTAACAATGGGGTGTGAAAAAAAAGAGCACGACACTGTTAGAAAGGAAGAAGATATTGTGTCTTGCCATATATGACACTATTTGCACTTCTATCAACTTAAATTTAGTTGTCTTTGGATTTCCTCACAGGGTGTTTTGGGGGAGTCTTATTTCCATCTTCTTTATCCACCTGTCGTTTTCGCTTTCCTTCCCTTACTTCGTTATATCCGAAGACCTGCACTTTATCACAACCCCTATAGGATATAGGCCTCAGCGTGCGCATACATACATCTACTTAAAATAAAAGCTGTATCACTCATGTAAAAGTTATGAGCCTTATAAGCCCGCGCCATTCCTATATGAATGTGTGTATATATATATGCTCGCCGTGTCTCAAAATTTGATTCGCCGATGCATCTTGTTGTTCGAGAGAACTTGGCCGTCTATGAAACACTTGCCTCTTGGGTCACTGCACTGCATCCAGACTTCTCGCAATATCATTTATAAATTTCGGTTGCAAAATAGTACTATGAATTTCTATTAGTTCCGCTGGATGCATCTGTTGTCTTCTTGCAGCGTTTTCAAATGAGAATCTTCTGGACGAACTTCAGAGGGAAGAAGTAATTGGACTGAGACTAATCTTTGCCGGCAAAGAAATCGTGCATTTGTCTTGGCCCAAAATGTGAGGCTCTGCAGGGGTCGTCCGCGCGTGTGTGTGTCATCAACACAAAAGTACGATCAACAGGAGGCCTTATAGTAATTTTCAGCATTGACGTTTCTCTATAAAACGCAAGCTTTTAGTTGTGGTGTATAATACTCGTATACAATTCAGTGAATATTCCTTGATTTTCGACATTTTGAATCAGATGATGAAATTAGGAACGATGTACGTGTATACATATATTTTCAGAATAAGTGTGCAAGTCTTCAAAACCACATTTCGGATTTATACATGAAGCATGCATCTAGGCATAAAGTGGATTAAATTTTGCTCCGCATTTAACGTTGCCTTGATTTGATGGAGAAGAAATTTTTTGCGTTTCTGAAGAAATGCTTTTCGTTGTCATCTTGAAAATACGTGTGTATAAGTTTGGTATCTTAACTTCCTTATGTTCACTATGAAAGTACCATGTTTTACAGGTTTATATTTCATGAAATTTGTGAAGAAATTTCATGAAAACACATCAGATTTTTAAACAGCCCAATTTTCCCCTTTAAATCTTTACAATAAGATTTTTTTGTGACATCTGCTTTGGTTGCGTATGTTCAAGATTCTGACATTTTTACCAGGATGTTAGGTGTCAGTTTACTAAAACTATTCGCAAATTTCACGAATTTCTACTATACAGCACCAGATATTAAATAGAAATGAAACTTTTTGCCATTTATACTTAATTAAAGCATTAGGTTTGATTGTGATACCGGTTGACCTTTTTTTAAAGCAGATGCTAAAATTCTCTTGAAGGTTTTGAGTTACCCTTTAATGAAACTTCTGAAAAAAATTTCATGAGTTTATGGTATACTGCACCAGATATTAAATATCATTTCTGCCACTAAAATTAGATTTTAAGTGACATCAGTGCTCAATCAGATGCTAAAATTTGTATGCCACCAGGGTGTGCTTAATTGGAATTAAGGCTAATTAAAAATGTCACGTAATTGAAGCTATATATATTGAAGCAGTGAACGTTGGACATTTATTGAGTCAGCCATTTTGAATAGTTGAGCACTTTTGGGATGAACTGAGTATATCTTCATTATAAGTGCTGTTATTGGGAATTTAAAAATGGATGATTAGAATCATGAGTTGACTAGAATGACGAAATGCCCAATGGACGATGATGACTTTGGTCCGAAGGGATACATTAAGCAGGTTGATGTTACAGTATGTGGAGTATAAGATAGGCTCTCTGTACAGGAATTCTCTAATGCATGTGATCACGATGCAGGCCTGCTTTAGGATTTCTCATACAATATTAACACTTATCTGTCTCCCTTTGAAAGTAGTTGGCTTTGCCATTAATATTTTGTTGTTGATGGCTCGGATAGCGTGGTCTATCTCACATTCAGCGTTTGCCTTGCCTTTCACTCTGAATTATTGATCAAGATTTTAAAAGGGTAGAATTTGGTATGACTTCTACTCTACTTAAATTAATGTGCAGCTCTGCTTTTATGACCTGCCCTGGAATCAGTCCATCGCTTTATTAAAAGACCTTTGACACATGCGTATCTGTGACCATGTCTGGTTTCGCTATGTGCACGTGGTATTCAGGCGCCATGCAAATGCATATTTCATTATATATTGACGCGGCTGGTGTCATTCAATGATTAAAGAACTTAATTGCATGTATATATAAATAAGTGGTGGAACTTCAGTGGCTTTACATGGGCACCAAGGAAGTCAGAAACTCACAGTTATTGGTCATGCGTGACACTTAGTTGACTTGAATGATGTGCAGAATGCGTTAAAATTGTTGAAATCAGAATTCATTTGGCTAAACTTTGGTTACTGAAATCTAATCAGACTGATATATATATATTTGGCGTTACTCGCAGGAGATCTAATTGGCTCAATTTGAAACCCTTCATTTAAAAAAAAAGATTTCCTGGACATTTGACTGCAATTGTGGTCGCGCAGTTTCGTTGCGTGGCGATTATTCGATTGGATTAAGCTGTTAAATCATCGTTGATTGTATTGCCTGGAGCTATAAGTTAACGACGTAAATTAAGGTAAAAAACGTAGTCACTTAAATGCGGCATTAAAGATGCTAGTGCAAGTCACAGTATTCACTGTTCGAAAAATACTGTATCGTCCAAATGTGACTTTGTTTCCAAATAAATAATTGAATACATTGTATAGTAGGTCAAGTACAATGATCATGATACTTGAACTAGGGATTTGTGGGATTTAGGATTGAATTTGATTAGAAATACAGAAAGAAAGAAGAAAAAATATAAGTAAATATATTAGAAACCTTTAGTAGCAGTGTAGTTCTACCAGGAGATTTCAATTTTAATTTCATTCTCTCATCTACACATCCATATTCAACACCAGCTATGTGAAATCTATTTTTTAAATGATATACGTTTTCTAATAATGAATAATGCATTTGCTGTTGCCACAGCTGTGACCAAAGATACGTGAAATCAGTTAACCATGCAGAGTTTAAGAAATTAGTTTACCAATCGAACTTTTCAAAACTATACGCAATTTTAACAAATGTATTCAACAAGTTAATTAATTTTTAAGGCAAGAAAAGTTGTGCATTTGTCAACAGTTACATATATCACTTAGAAGATTAGCTTAATATGCTTTCTTTCATACACATCTTGGTAATTTAAGATATTGTCGTCATCTGCATCACCTGAATATACAGATGATAACATCGATTGGGAAAAAATTGAATAAAGAATACCAACTTAAGATTGCCATTTTTTGATATCTGAAATATCTCGAGTTCTAAAACCATAACTTGGGGGAATTGAACAGATAGATTACGATCACAACTATTTCCTTACTGATTGAGTCTGACGAAAATAACATTTTTGCTTCAGAGTTTACGAATTATTGATTCCCGTTCTGCTGAAAGACAAAATAAAAAACTAATGGCTTGTCGTTTTTATCGTCTGATAACCAGACTACGATCTTAAGATACAACTCTTCGCTGAATTGTACTTGTTATTGGAAAGTAGAAAGAAAACATCTGTTTCTTATTACTTAAATTCGAGCATCATAGAATTGCACAAAAGCAATCTTTTTATAAATTTCGACTTCGTGCCTTCGCCTTCGTTTAATAGTTTATATTAATAGTCCATCTCAATTCAAATTATGTGAACGGAAACCACTTAATGCCTGGCCTTGGGTACTAAATCAGATTAGTTAAGGCAGACATTGTCAGCACAATAAAGCCGGGTCTCCACCAAAACGTACATGTACGTATATACATGTAGACATTTAATAGGTGTAAAATTTTGATATTTACATATATTTACAAAATGGCGGTTGAAACAAACCCGGAGGGCAAACATTTTTGCATATGTTTGTAAAAAACATGTATATACGTACATGTACGTCTTGGTGAAGACCCGGCTTAACTGATGTGGACAAACTTGTTAATAAAATGTATCCAAGCTTATAACGGGAAAAGCTTGATGTACTAGTCTTGGAAATACTTTTTATAAAGTATTCAATATACATGTATTTTATTTATTGTAATAACGTTGATAACAAAACGGTGTAGTTTTAACAAAATAATAAAAAAATAGAGGCATACAAATTGAATTTTAATCTCTTAAGTTCAATTCTATAGCAATTTAGCACATCAACTCATACATTGCTAATTAATTCTCCTTGCAAATCTTTGAAATAATTATACCAATTATGTGAATTAGTGGAGAAGAAAACAGGTACACGTATATTTTTAATTGTTTGAAAATCATTCAAACATAGCTAATTGACTGTGACATCAAAAACTCCAGAAAACGAGTTTTCCTTGAAGGTTTTTTCAAGTCTCTTTTTAGTACAGCGAGTTAATGTACGTTTGAGCTACAAACAATGAGATGACAGCGTTTCGAAATGTTTATCGAATTGTTTTTGCTTATGCAATTTTTATTTATACAATGACAAAGGTTTGTATCACGCTTATGTTTTTAGTTTGGCCTACTGCACTCGTTCCCTAAACGGTGTGTGTGTCAATCGTGTGATGTAACAATTTGGCACTTGTTTGGTGGAACATTAGGGATAAAGTATAGTTCTTCGTTAATGAGCTTTTACAAAAGCGTGTAGGTTTAAAATGGCCACATGTCGAAGGAATTGACTTTAATTAACCCGAACTTAGTACCATTTGTGCGATCTGTCAATATTTTATTGAGATAAGGCCATTGGAAAGGGATTTGTACACAGCGGTACTATAAATTACGACCACGGTTTAGAGGGATTGAAACGATGGCATCGTATATTCGTTGACCACAGTCATATTTCAACGACTAAAATATTCGTGTGGTGCCAGTAATAATCCTCGTAAATGTCCATTCGATTGACCAGATATCGTATGCTGAACGTGCAGATAGAGGCGCTCATGGTGCACATAAAAATGGGAATGGGGCAATCGAGATCAGATCGTTGTAAATAAAACAGGTCCCTTGAAAAGCACGCTTTTGGCGCGCATGAATATTTGAAATAAATGATTTTTCAAGCGCTCTACATGCTCTTTGTTTGGGTTATAGTCTAATTTCAGTGGAAAGGTGTAGCGTCCAATGTCTGAGAAAAGCATTTTCTTGTTCCAATGCACTCCGAAATTGTATTTGGACTATGGGAGGCTGAACCGGTGTAATCAGGTCGGTCGTTTCAGGGTGCAAGATTAAGATTTATCGCCGGTCGTAATGGTTTCTCCGTACTATAGCCAATTTCCTTATGGACCTATTTAGTGGATACGGAGTTTTGTTTTAGCTCCCCTCTGTACTTTCATTTCCCTACTTATCTCCGAATAAACGGTTGCAGTGGAGTTAGGGACGAAACGGCCAATTATATGATCGGGACAGAAGATTGCATTTCCACTAAGGAAGAACGTTCTAGCCCACGTATACTTACCTGATGATTTAAACTTACCTCCAAATGAGATTTCAGTTTCCTAAACTAAGGATGCTATTTCTTCTCCTACGCTCCATATGCCGCATTAGCGCGAAACAAACAAGCCCGCCTTGGGCACCTTATCATTATAATGCGCGGAAAATGCACTGCACACGTTTCATGTACGGCTTGTGTAAAATAGGTTCCTTGTTCTTCTAACGGGAAAACACGGGAAGCATGCCTAATTATTAAAACTTGTACAGCTAAGCATCGTTTGCTCATTTTTAGCTTGGTCGCACCGTATATATAATTTGCCTATAGACATTTGCATTGTAGAATACTGTGTACACACTTACACCTAGGGCGATGTGCAGAAGTAATCAAATTAACTCCTATGTCTAATGAAGGAAACATAATCCATAATTTTCTGACAAATATATGCGAGTACGTGCTAATGTCAATAGTGGGGAAAAGCATAGCTGCAATGGTTGCTATTCGGGCCAGCAGCAATTGAAACCCGATGGGATTTTAGTGCCCAATGTCTGAAATGAGATGCAGATCATTTCTAAACTCGGACTCTTTTGATCATGCCTAAAGTAATGAAGCTCAAGACATCATTTATGAAATGAATCTTTGTTTTTAGTCATATTCCCTATAGATATGCTTAACATATTTATTGGAAATCTTTGATGTTGTTAACTCAACATGTATGTGAATCAATTTTTTTAATAATTGTTAAAATAGTAATGCAGTCTACTTAATCTTGCATGATATGAATGATGAAAAATCTGCAGCTCATTTTAATGAATCATAAAGTTTCTTAATTTTATTTCTTCTATTTTCAGATGAGGATTACATTTTATGATATTCAACTGGCTCTACGTAAAGGATAAAGTCTAAGTGAGTGAAAGTGTCTTAGATTACATAAATTATTCTTTAGATGCAAGCTATTCAGTGTTTGTGTACATATTGGGTTTATTTAGTACAACTTGTATTATACAACGTTGAATTGAACGTGGTGTTTAAATTTCATTAGTTTGGTAGTAGCAAGTAACTTCTGTATTCTCGTATCATGGCTTTTTAATGTGATTTGTTCCTTTCTAGAAGACATTTCTTTATATGCGTAATTTTAAGGATTCGTTTTCAGACAATATAGATCAGGATTATGATATGCAGTGTGTTCATTATATCTAATATATGCCATGTATAAATTCTATACAGAATTTAGAAAGCATTACTATTGAACGTACAGTAAGTATGCAAACTCGAGAATTAGAAGCGTCTCATCTTATAATGTCAATATTTAAAGTAGCTCCTTTTGCAGATATTTCTGCATCGTTTTTCATCATTAAGTCAATTAAATCCGACCCTTGACGTGATCCCTTTAGGCAAACCTACTGGAATTACTCGCTTGACACACGGTTTCATTAATCAAGATTAATTTCTCATTAAGCTTAAAACTTTTGCACTACCTTTTGAAATAGTTTTAAGGAAAACCACGTTAAGTAATTACTGGACACGTATTGATTTAAATTCAGAGAACATGTAGAGACGCATTATGTTACTGAAAATGTCAACCAGATTTAGGAGTGGGATAATGCTACTTGTGTAATTAAATTTTCCAATTACGTGACGAATATTTTAAGCCTTAATTTACACATGAATTAATTGTACGAGTTTTCCGATGGTGTTCGGTATTGATTTTCATTGCTCTGATTATATATGGCCAGATATTAGATAGTACACTTGACACGTGTTTATTTGTCAACCCTTCAGTATGTTTGTAGGTTCAGTATTTGTCATGCTCTACAGCGAATATGGACACAGGGGTTGCTTTTCAGTTTAGCTGCAATGCAGAAAAGCTATATGTCATGGCTAGAATTAAAGCTTGCGCAAATTGAGAAACTTTAGCTGAACTGCTGACGGTTTTATGCTTTTCATCTTCTTTAAGAGTTTTACTTGTGATTAAGAAGCTCTTGTAAAGATAGGGTTAACTTAGAATGGTATGATGCCAAATAGCGTTTGAGTTGCTTACATCACCGTAGACATGTTATAAATGCATGGTTGCAGTTATAAATTTTACCCAAATATACAAATGTGGTTATTATATAAATTCTGAATATTGTATGGGCCCCCCTGCTGTGCATATGTAAAAGAAGAAAAAATCTTATTAATTCTAAATCTTGAGAATTTATTTAGCATTAATGCAGCGTTGTCTATAAAAAAAAGTGGAATAGAGTATAGCAATGTAATGTATTCACGACTATGAAACTGTTTTCTCTCTCTCCCAAGTTCATAGGCGCCTTTCACTTGTTTATTTAAATGTATGACAGCTGAGACTTAGTTTTAAATCTCAGCTTTTGAAGAGTAAAGCTATCCGGGTACTTTATTTGAAGTTTATCACCATGCAGTCTGGGATGAAAATTACCGAGGTTTTCTACGTATATGCGTTTATAACGATACATTCAGTACGGACATAAAACGAGCAAAGTTTGTATTTTTTTATTTCTGTTTAACGGGTTCTTTGGCCAGTGTCTGGATGTAGGGCGCCATTTAATTGTTGGGAAGTAAATTTTATGCTTGCAAAAAGGCTCTTTTTTTTTGTAAACGAGGAAAAATGTTGAATCTGAATGCGAGTTAGTGCGATAAATGCTTGCAGTCTTCCTCAGATGCAGTCTCATTTAGTTGAGTTGCAATGCTATTGTAGAATAGTTCACCATTTAAACTGTTCTCGCTCCAGCAAACCCAATTTTGTAATTTTGAAATGGCAGAAATACGATTGCCATCTCGGGTTAATGTCGCAGGACTCCTTGAAGTTGTCATTGGCGGAGATGCCATAAACATTGGCAATTCTATTTTGAGAAAAACAATCCACGGCACAAGATAAGGGGCTCATGGACAAAAGACGCGTGCCTAAATATATTTTAAATCGCTTTAAGAACGATTTTGTATCTATTATATAACGATCTTTTAGACGACGCTGCTGCTTAATTTCTATATGTAAGAGATAAATTCGCAGTACAGTCTCAACAAAATCCCCTGGTTTTGTAGGGTGAGCCCCATTTTGTATCTAATTGTATAGTCATTTCTCTAAATATCTCTGCAAAAAAATGTATTCACGTTATATAAATCACATTGTCTGTATGAAAATAGATTTAGCACATCATTGATTCTCTGAATATGAATACAATGTTGAAATTTAATGATTGGTATGCTTGATTTCTTATTTATTAAATTGCTAATACAGCAATGGAACCTTTCAGTAAGCCAAAGAACAATGGATAAAATTAAAGCAAGGTATGTCAAAACCGCAAGTATTTTAAATCACGTACTAGATGTCACTAATAACTTATGAACTTGAAACTAATCTTTTGAAAGTAGATCACAACATGTTTCCTTGTTTGCTCATTAGTAAAAACAAGATTTAAGGGTTTAATATGTGTAAGGGGAGATTGCCTTGTTTTCTCGTCTTAAGGTTCATTTTTCAGTTTTATTGCTTCGATGTAGACGTAACTAATTACACAACGGATCTTTTGTACTTAAAGTAATTAAACAAACTCTCCCTTGCTAATTTCGGGCTCGTTGGGGGATAGGGTTAATTTTATTGCACGGATAACTCTTCGCTTAATTGCATTTCCATAGTCTTTTTTGGTGGTTTTTCTCAAATAGGTGCGGCATAATAAAATATACAGTACTTGTGCATGAACGTGCAACTTACGAAATCTGCATGCTTGCAGTTTTCTTTTGCAGCTTATAGAAAAGTGCACAGATGTTTTTTTTTTTTTTGTTTGTTAAGTTTTTCTTCTTAATTAATTGCATGACGCAGATACAGCACGTTTAGGGCTTTTATCTGTGTTCCGATACGTGTACATTAATTGGAGGATTAGTTAAGATGCGAGGGCGTCATCTCAATAGTTCATAGCCTCACTGCGTTCAGTTTTAATTATTTACAGAATTAGCGAGCAACATGAGCTGTTGCGTTGCAATATTATGGCTGAATGTATATTTCAGGGGTTTCGAGTCTAAACTAACCCAAAGCTACTAAAGGATGATATGAGATTAACTCCAAACTGCAATTTTAGAAAAATGTAGACAAGTCATTATGCTATACTCATGTTAATCACCCTTTATCTCAAATGTTAAAAAAAGAAAAATGCTTACCTATTGCATATGCAAATCTATTGTGTGACCTTAATTATCATACATGCAATCATAAATGCAGAGATCATCCGGCTTGTTAGCTTGTGTGAGGTGATAATTTTTAATGGTTGTGTCAGACATTAATTTTTCATATGATTCATTTGAACAAAATAAGGTTGATCGATTTTAAGAAATGTTATATATTGTTCTAACGCTAGTAGCCAATCGAATAAATCGCGAACTATCGAAAAAATAGTTTACTTAACCTACTCAATAAATAGAAAAAAATCGTGGTTTTGTATCCATTTTTTTATCAAATTAACTTAACGAGCTATTGCATATATTAATTGTGATCTTATTTTTATAGATGTGATTTACCTTATCTGCTTAACTTTTTTAAATGTTGCGTATGGGTGAAATCAATAGCTAATCTGCTTCAATCTACAAAAGGGAATATAGCCGCAGATTGGCACATTTGACTTCTCTTTTTGTAATGCTCTCGAAATAGCAGGAGCCCAAGAGATTTTTTTTCTCGAAATGATTGGGCCTCAAATTTTGATGCAACGTCCTAAATATATAAACGTCTACTTTAGATTTTATACCCACATTTAACTCCCTCAAAAAAATTCTTGTTCGCACTTTAAGGACATAAGGTTATGTGCACTTAGCTGATGGGCCTTGAACTTTTTCTGCACACTCCTAATTTATGTAAGAAATATAATGCGTAACTTTTCACGTTATTGTTGGTACAATACGTCCCTAATGGCATATGGAACTTTGAAAGAAGATCTTGCCTGTGTATACATGTGTATAGCTCGAAGCCATTTTTGGCCTATATATCATGCAGCTTAGCTGCTATCAATGCTCGTAACGTGGGCTCAAATTGCATCCATAAAATGCCAACCACCTATATAGTGACGGTCTATACCGGTATATAGATTATTCCCCAAGTAGCACACGCACTGAATAACACTGCCGAAGATATAGGACATTTGTCTTTTTCATTATTTTTTTCACAGATCATTTAGGAAGTATATTCGGATTTCTCCTTTTTTCATCTCATCGTTTTCCCAAGTTGAGATCGTAATTCTTGGTTGATGTGGTCTGCATGGCCAATATCTATAAATGCATACTCATGCATGCACTATACTTTGTATGGATGTCAGCATCTCGGTGTTGGGTTTAAGAAATGGCTCATAAATGATGCATGGAACCTCTTTGCAGCGTTGACTCTAAAAATCAATTTTGGCCTCATCTTGCCAGCATCCCCCAAACCACTTTCGTGCAGTTGAGAGTTTACTTTTCACTCATCCTTTCCCCTCTATATGCGCTTTTTTCCATATCCATCCTGGGTGGGATTTTCATCCTATATTGTGTTGCCTTGTACTATATTGCTTTATGTGCATTCTTCTAAGTTTACATTTAAACTTCCATTTAGGGCCTTTCGCCTACAACGCTCCGATGTAAGTTTTAGTTTTGTAAGCGCAAATTGTCATGTCCATACTACCTGCTGGGAGTGGGAGCGTGAGTTAAGATATAGTCCACGATCCGTTTTTCATTTTTTTTTTCATAACATTGTCATCATAAAAATTAATGGTGCGCTGCTTCTTGAAGGCCAGAGTATGGATTGTCCCCAAACAGCGGGTCTGCTCTTTACTATTGTGTGCATCTTAAATCTGTAAAGCCTTTGCTAAGATGAAGGCTTAATAGATTAACTTCTTAAATTGCGTATACATGCCGGCGGTATAACTTCATGATTTTCGTGTAATCCTACGGGTTTGTGTGTACTCCCATATAGAAAATAAAATACTTTGTTGTTTAGACACATCATCACAATGCATTTGTAAATTCACAAACACGCACAGCAATGTATTGGAACGCGAAAATATGAAATCTGCTATATCAAGAAATGGGTTCTTAATCTATTACCCCCATAAAGGATTTTCATTAATGTATTTTGAGAGAAGCTTTCTCATTTTATTATTGCTTATCTTTGCCATGATGCTGCTTAAGTGCATCTAATCGAAAAAAGCAACTTTTATGCGAATTATGTTTTCATCTTCCCTATAAATATTCGTTAATGGGAACATACGTGTGTTTCAGATTGACTAATTACGCTAGACTAATTACATGATGGTTTATTAATCACTATTGATAACCCTAACATTAACGATTGGCAGACTTAAAATATTAATTAGTTTATAGGATGTGATATTTGAACAACTACCAAATAATCCGAGACTTCCACAAATTTCATTACGCAAATTCTACTTATTCTTGTTATTGACCCTTAATAATGCTAATTGCATCTAGAGTAAAATTACAGTTTATAAATAGACCATTTAACAAGGTTGTATACGCAATTCGCATTATTGTAATTTGCAGCATAAAAATAACGAGTCGACCTCAAAGTTTGTAATTAACAAAATTAATCTTCTGCTTGTTTCTCTTCTCATCGATGAGGTGCTTAAAAATAATGTCAGCTTAAAGAGATTGGTTTTCCGCAATTCTATAGCTCGGTTTGTATATCATTAGAAAAGTACATGAGCTTATAGAGTTCATTTTTTTCTGTATTGCCTATTGGGATTTTGAATTTTGCATGGGTTAGCGGATATTTGTAGTTTTGCTTTTTGCTTCATGTTCGTTGCTGTAGGATACGAATTAATGGATTGTAATTTCGGGAATTTGGAACAACAATAAAAGAGCAACCATCCATGAAAATAACACGCGGAAATGCGCTCTGCACGAACACCATGGCTGTAGTTTGCGATTTGCCTATCATCAGCGAAATTCACAGCATTTTCATAAAAAAGTTTAGAAAAATTCGTTTTATTGTGTTGGCCTAGAAAACAAAAGGTTAAATCAGCGTGTGTGGTGTGTTAGGAGATAACAGAACAAATTTGTCTTCCCCTCCTTTTGTCTTTAAAATTCC
This sequence comes from Julus scandinavius, assembly GCA_034696685.1. Classification (NCBI taxonomy): domain Eukaryota; kingdom Metazoa; phylum Arthropoda; class Diplopoda; order Julida; family Julidae; genus Julus; species Julus scandinavius. The sequence goes on along the minus strand of JAQGAE010000349.1, from coordinate 13,148 downwards.
GCCTTTCATCGTTTGACATGTCGCCTGGCCTACTTATGTATATTGCAAATACATCACAAAACTTACTACACTGAACACATATAAAGAAGCAAGGGGGACCATTGTATTATGAGTTTAAATATTTGGCGGATGTTTCTTAAGAAACCGAAGGAAAGGGCAAAAGGACATGGCATTTTATTCCGTTTATGGCATTATAGTGTATTATGTAAGTATAAGATATTGCATATATGCCCGTATATGGGGCTACACTTTCCTCATTCCTTTTCAAGCGTAACATTTGGGAAAATTTGTAATTTGTTCATGAAACATGACTTGGGTTTCACGTATTTTATTTTAAGCTGATCCGACTAAGTTTGCTAAGTGCTATTTGTTCCGTATATGCCCCATTGTTATATATCACTTGAAAGCAATTGATGTGTTCATGAGATTTCAGATGTGGCCACTGTTGATATATGCTCATATTTCGAATGGTTTGTATACAACTCACAAGTAGATGGCGTATTGTTTCTGTTTGAATTACAAGTGAAGTTGTTCCTACAATCTTCCACCATGTCTTCAGTATTCAAAATAGCCTTTTAGACAATGGTGCCATCATAGTTTTATGGTAAATTGGTATTTTAAAGGGAAAATGCCTGGTCTTTGGTATACGGTACTAGTTTTGGCGATTCTGGTGCAATTTGCAAGATCGTGATCGGACTCTGGAATGCCAAGTTTTGGCAAGGATCTCACACAATATAGTCATTAGGAAAGGAATTTTGCAATATTATTCAAAGATTCATGAGGATCATATGTAGCTGAAATGCAGCGTTCAACCTATCTCGTTTTTTTTATTGAAAATCTTGAATTTTGTAGCGATTCTGACGGCGTACAACCTATTGAGGTTCTTTTGTATTTTGATCGTGGCTTTCTTCATGTCATTCGTAGTCTTCGTTCATCTTTTTGCGGGTAGAAAATTTCAACGATTCTCTTTACCCATTGTCAGGCAGGTTATTGAGATAGAAGATGAGATGTTGCTTGATTATCGATTTTTCACCTAGGCCAGCTGCACAGCTATTTTTTTTTATCTCGCCTCAATATTCGTGTAAATTGTGTTGTTGAAATTGCCCATTCTCCTTGCATTGGAATCCCCTTGCCCCTTCGCTCCCTCCCTTTCAATACGAATTTCAGAAGCAAAATTTATATGGAGACCCATGATAAAGTATCCCCCTATGGCCAACTGTTCATCTGTAAGGTTGATAAGCTATATAGGGACTTCATAAACCGTTGACAGAGTAACTAATGCCTTTAGCATCCCATTTTCCTGTATATTTTTCTTGGTTTATGTTGCTTCTGAACACCGAAAGGCTGTTGGAATCCCTCAATGGGTAATTTCATCTAGCGTGAATGTTATCTTAACTTTATCCCGAGTCAATGAAAAAGCTGTATATCTTAGTTTTTCAAATATATTTTTCTGTTGTGATGGATTTTCATTTGATTTGGACTTATCCAGTGATCTGTACAGGTGTCGTCCATCATTTAAAAGTAATAACAGTGTGAAGAAACTATTCATGTTTTCTTGGCAATCTATTCCGATGTGGCATAACCGCGCAAAATCAACCTATACTTTCATAACAACTTCATTTTGGAAAACTACAAATATGATGACCAGATTTTTGATTGTTTGAACGGCTTTGGGAAAGCAGAGAGATGATTTTCATCACTTTTATTCCGTACAGGTTTAAAAATGATGAAAATGGTTAGCAATTTAATTGTAAATGTATGTACAGTAATACCAACGTTGTTTACTTTCCACTTAAAAACCTCGGAATCTCTTGTCTAAATCTTTGTTTATCAAATGTTTAGGTATGTCGATTTTAATATCTCATCCTGAATAAGGCACCTTCATGGACAATAGGTGGCTGAACAGCATTAGAAGGCTGGAATCAGTGAAATCTCATGTGAATGCCATAGGAATAGTATAATGACATTCCATCCAGACTTTCCCCATTTACGAACTTTTATCTCGTACTGTATTTTTATTAAAACCCAAAAGGAAATCATCCATTGATGTCTTCGAAATAATTCCAAGGATTTGCAGGATGAATTACGAAATTTGGTAACGTATAGTTTTCTATCAATGCCTTCGCAAATGCACGAGAAATTTTCTAGCTTTGTGCCCTGGATATGAAAGTGGACGTTAGACTGGCTTGATTTATTGCAGAGTCAAACAACGGAGACTGGTTCAGGTTTTGGGGGCCGCGTGTCTGGAAGTCATTTGAATTTATTGCCGGCAATAAATGAAGTGAAACTAGAAAGATTGTCTTAAGAATATTGGAAACTCGGGGATATAATTTATCAACTATATTTCCCCCGTCTATCTAATCTTCTCTGCGCATTGCATGAGCTAGGAAAATCATTTTTAAGATTGGATTTTATTGCTGATTGCTATTTGACTTTGAGATCATCTGAGCTGAGCCCTTCCAATATTTTAACAGATTTTTTTTTTCCGTCGTTCAAGACGATCAAGTTTTTTTTTTAGATCTTAAACAATCCAATTCTTTATTTCAAAGAAAACCCTAATAGTGTATACCGAGAATCTGACATCGAAATTGAATTTTCGAAGACAATAATGAGGGCAAGTTTATTGCACTATACGTCTATCGGTTTGTGCAATATCAGTTTTAAATTTGTATATGCTTGGTTTTACGTACAATTTTCCGCCACACATTTACGAGGTTATTCGTTACAAAAATGCAATATAAGTGTAATTCCAGCGAAAAGCTCTTTGCAAGTGAGCAAAACTTTGTCGAGATTTTTCTTTTATCTTTGACATATTCTTCTCTGTCGTGACATTTTACAGCTTGAAATTGTAAGATGAAACTTTAGCATTTAACTACTTGGAAGATTGCCATTACATATCTAGGAAGTAGCAACCCGATGCCATTTAAAACTATATTGTATCAGACTAGGAGTTTTTATTTCTGACATGAAACCAGAAGACCGAGAAAAAGGGCCTAGTGGATTATTCAAAGTTGAGGAAGTAAAAAAGTGCTAAAGCAGAGTTTCGGATTTCTCATATATGAAAACCTTCCGAAGCTTACTTTCAAATCCGGGGGTAAAATTACTTCAGTACTGCAAATGATGGGTTCATTCTTGGTTTGCAATTGCCCTTACGTATTACAAGCATTACAAGAATTCATGAGCTAATGCTTAGTAAAGTGTGTATTGATCTGAGATACAATGTAATGTATTTATATTTTGTATTGTACTTGTAAATTGTGGCTATTACAATGCAATTTTACATAGTAAATGTGTAAAACGTGTTTTGAAATAATAGCCCAAGTCACGAAATGGGTTTTAACCGTTTGGTCTTTTAGATCTATTGGCAGATAGTGGTTTTCGTGGTTTTCCACAGTTGTTGCCAGGCAAATGCCATGATAGTTCCTCAAAAAATTGGCCTCTCTTCACTTCTATAATAAATTGCAAATATATATATATATATATATATATAAACAAATCTAAAATCTATAATCCCAATTTACAGGTGGGCTGAGTCTCACAATGCATGTACGCTTACTTGTATTATCTAAAGGCCATGAAGAGAGCGCATGCGCACATGCACGTTTCAACCGATTTGGGTAGAATTTGTACAAATCGATTCAGCATTACTCTGCATGCATGCCCACATGGAAAAGAAATGCATTTCAAAAATGCATATAGATTGAGACACTGAAATGCATTAAAAATGTATTTTGAAGCTTTATGCAGTATTATGCCCTAGTCGAACATGGAATATGCCAGAAAATTAAGATTACAGAGTTATTTATTGTATTATCTTATTTTTGTCAACGTGTCCAGTTTGTAAATACAAATGAAATTCATAAAGTAACATTCTTTTTAATGTTCGTCCATTTCTTAAAAATTATGCAATTTTACTTTATCATCTCCTTAAACAGCGAATCTGGCGCGTAAACCATATTAATTAGGAGACGTTGGATGCTGTATTTAATAATGCAACATAGTTGTTTTCCCAGTCGTGGTATCATGGTAATTTTAGTACGTAATAAATTTAGCGTGCAAGAGGAATAGCACGAAGCAAGGTGTTGAGTAATAGGCGTGTGCACTGATGGAATTCACGCTGAACTTTGAAATCGCAGTTTTAAACAACGGCCCTAAGTGTCAGAAAAGCCTTCGTCAGAAATATTTCACTTTGATGTAACGTTATGTTTAAACGATTGATTTCTGGAGGGAAAGAGGGAATCTGCAGGAAGCAAAGTACATTAAGGGAGGATCGTTCCGGGAGGCTTTGCATGTTCAACAAAGCCGCAACAAAGTTAGAAAAAAACAAAAATGGCGGTGTGAGGGTCAGCTGCTGGGGTTTGATATGAAGCTTCCAAAACTTCACTCTTGGTGATGACTCTTCACTTGAACGAATTATACGGAAGGATATTGGGAATTTCGGAGAATCCTCTGAGAAATCACAATGTTTTTTTTGCTGGTTTTTCTGCTTGATTGGATCCCCATCTATCAATGTGATCAGAATTTGTTACCTTGTAGCTCCGACCAGGGCACAAAAAACTCATATTTTTAGTCCATCCGACTGCTTGAAGTGGGTTGCAAGCCCCCTCTCGCCCAAAATTTCATTACCACGCTCCTCACACGGTTTTCCAAACATAAAAGTTAACGGTGACTTGCATAACAGTCAAGTTGCTGATTAAAACTCGATTCGTCCATTCGTTGAGCCAGTCTGATGTAGACGGCAATTTATTTTGCCAGGCAGAAATAACTCAGATTTAAGGGTCTTGCCTGGAAAGTGTGCAGCCTATTCCCCAAATGGCGCCACACAATCAATTACTATCCAGTTTTCCTTATTGTTGCTCGCGCAATTGCGTACGGGGAGAAACGTGCCCTTTATCATTCGGCGTATTTGTATGCGAACCGACAAATTTGGAGATTTTTCATTCGCACGGCCCCTTGATAGTGAGCAATCATTGCTAGCTTTTGTGTAATGCGTTTCTACCTATGCCCAGGGGTGGTTGAAAGACTCAAAATGCCGCTGTTGAACACGGATCGTAAAAGTAACTTCACAAAGCTCCGAGTGATTTAATCGTTGATTAAAACATTTTCTAATCATAGGTAAACATAGATCTTTGCTTTCGCATATGGCAAATAAATTAAGTCTACGGCATTTGAATGTTGCCAAACCATCGCTGGAAAAATAAAGACCTTTGTTAATTTGCTTAGTAAAGTAATCAATGCAGATGAAATAAATTATTAGCGTTTTTAATTTCTTCACCACAATGTTTATCTTTTAATAAAGTTTAAATTGTCTAGTCTAGTACAGGGTGGTCCAACACGCGACCCTGAAGCAATTTTTTTTGGCGGTCCTTAATTGGCAATATTCAAGAAAAAAATATTATAGCTTTAACAGTTTAAGTTTGACAATATAATATATATATATAATTATTTGCATACTACTTTACTCTATAGCTGTACATGTTTGATTTTTGAAATAATACCTATGTCAATTTGTCAAATAATATGTTATTTTCAATAATTTATTTAGTAATTTTAAATTCATTTGTAAGCAATTTGAATATTATCTTAGTACTGAAAATCATAGGCAAGGCACTCACTTCAGTATCTTGTAGAAATACCGCCAAAGTCTTGACCTTAAATTTCACTGATGCCACTGGGGTGTGTTTCAATTTTTTTTTTTATAAAGTGCTTGGTGAAAGTTTTGAAGACAAGCACACTGGAGCTTAGTGTAGTGGTTATTTATGAAGGAGGGAGGTACTTACGAAACGCAAGATTTCTAGAATGTGAAAATCAGTGGTGTGTTATTTTGAGTGCAATCGCTTGGTCAAAGACACATGATAACGAAAGAAAACGCTATAGTTCCCTTATTCTCCGTTTATCTTTTGCCTGAGGTCTGAAAAATCCATTTTTTTTTGGCGACTGTAAGTCGCGGATTGGGGTCAAAGACAATGATTGAGATACCATGTCGTGTCGCCCTTTTGCTATAATGTGGATTGCCACATGAGTATTTGTATTTAATCTTAGCTGGGGAAAAAGGCAGCGAAATGTGTACCTATTCACTTGTCACGGTGCTTTCTTTTTTAACCGTTTTGGGGACTAACGTTATGGTAGGTAAAGGCATTGATGGATGTCTATGTTCCTTGTCTGGTGACTCTCCAGAGATCGTGCGCATGCGCCCGAACGCAATGGCGCTCATGGCTATTGGATTTCCAAAACCGCTGTGGGGCCATCATCCTTCGCCTACTCTTAAATCCAACCACATTCATGGAGCTTCCTTTGTCCATTACTCGATAAAAGAATCAACATTGAAGGATGAGTTCTGCAGTTAATCCTTGATCAGGTAATGGCAAACCTGAGGAAACCACATAAAATACGTTGTCTATCGAACTGAATGTCGTCGTTCTGCACTGGCTACAGCTAAGCATGGAAGTTGCCTTCATTTGTGCTAGTTAATAACATCGGTCTCAAGCTGCAAGTTTTAATTACTACATTGTTGGGAACGAATCTTATGTATGGTCTTCGTAATTAAAATTAAGAGGAGTTTTCTGCGTTTGTGCCTGCAGATTTTGAAAATGACATTTTCATTGTTGACTGCTTCACGGTATGCAAACGACAAAGTACAAGGTCGTATTAGCAGTCCTGTTTGCAAATTGTTTCTCTGTGAAACCCTTTCGGGCTGTTTTCATTTTAACATTTAACAAAGTTGCTGTATATTGGCCCGCAATTTGCACACATTAGAGAACATAGCCAAACATATGCTAGTAGACAATAAATATTCGTTACGCTTTGTTTGATTCTGCATGTATTGTTTTTTCTATGATTTAATGAAGCATTTGCTTACAAAATTGAACATGAGACTACTTTTTAGACTAGACTATTGTTTTTGCTTTTATATACATTGGTTGATAAACTGAAAATATTCAGCAAAAACCTCATTTCTTCGAATTATGCCATAAAATACATAACAACGGTTACCTAGAAAAGACTGAATAACAATTTAGTCGTTTCGTTCCTGGATTTCAAAAGCTTGCGCATTTTAGTTACGTACTATGTTATTGTTGTGTTTTTCCTGGAAACAAATGCTATCACTCATCTTTTATCACTTTAAACATTTTTTTCTGAAAGGCAATGTTTGTGTTTTTATTTTCAATCATTGGGCATGTTATCTTAGCTTATTCATGAAATAGACGTTCGGCATTATGCATCAGAGCAAACAATATCGGACCTTACTGAAAAAGGATGTAACGAAATCAGAGAATTTCCATTAAACTTCGATTTATTTGGCATCACCTGCTACGTAGTTTCTGTTGATTTATTCATGATTTCTGGAAAACGTGGTGCATTATTCTGAAAGATTGATATAAAGGAAATGGCGATAAGCTAATGGGATCCTCTATAGACCTTCGGTCACACATGCTCCAGATGACCGTAGAAGTTGTATATTAATGGCCCATATAGAATAGTATATTTCTCTTGCATTATACCCTTTGTTATAGCCATGGATATTTCATGGCCTCCTTATGGCTTGTGGGGGAATAGAGAGTTTAATTTCCTGCATGGGTTCCTGATGTGTCCCCCGTCTCATCCCTATTCGGACCAAACGTCCACATCTATTGATCCAACTTTGATATTATTGCCCAGCACTAACGGAAGTCCACCAGTATATAAATTGGCTTATTCAACGCGACTGTAGAAAACTGTTTTCCGTATTTTATTTTCATGCCTGTTGTATGTATACGGAAATCTATTGAAATAGAAAAATAGAAGTATTTTTGTTGTTGTTGAAATCAAATGCATTATACATGGAGGGTAGTATTAATATAAGCCTTGCCTTTTTTGAGGAATTGAAATGGAAAAAAAAGTTATTTCCTTTCCATTTATCATCGTTGTCTGCCTATGCTTTGCAGCACAGAATTGAACGTAGATTTATTTAAATTATAAAGGGCATAGGTGCAATTCATATTACGAGTTAAAGATAAGTGTTTTCAATATATTAGGCAATGTGGCCAGATCCTCGTCTGCATGCATCATTATTTGAATCCGGTTACCCTGTTGGAGAAATTAAATATTACGCATATAACAACGTAAAGTTGCTAGATGAATAGTTCTAAAATGTTTCAGTAGAATAATAGTGTTTAACATTTCAGCGAATCGACTGCAACGGCTCATTTTACGATTTCGATCATGGTTGTCACACGGTGACAAGCAATTAACTTTGCCACGTACTCAATTTAGAAAGTTTTCAGAATGAAAATATAGTTCCAATATGGTGTAGAAATAACCCAGGAGTGTGATATATTTTTCAGATATGAAAGCCAGTTATCTTCCAGCTGGGCACATGTGTTTCTTAAATTGAACACGACGTATACTCTCGTGTGATATAATACACGCGAGAATTATGACATTTACGATATTACACTCTTTTAACGTTTAATGTAATGTGACAGCTATAAAAGAGCGAAGATACGGTTTCAGAATTAGTTGAACTTTTGCGTGATATTTTATAATAAGGGTCACTGGATGCACCATTAGTAATATCTAAAATATATGAGCGTGTCATGAAGTGTTTCAAGTTTTATGGTTCATGCCTCTTTCTGGTATAGAAAGACAAATGGTAAATTGAGGTTTGTGACGCGGTATGGTGATGTTTTACTGGCCTAGGGATATCAAGACGAAAATATTAGGACGTATCGTCCCATAATTTATCCACGATAAGATGAAATTAATGTTTGGTTTTGTTGTGCAGCAGTACCCATATCTTCTATAGTTTATGGGACATTTTTAATTGTGAAGGGATAATGACATATTTGGAAAGATAATATTAAATTTCAGATAAATCTTAATGATCTGTCAAGTTGGTCAACCGAATACATACGATGGGGAAAATGTGGGTAAACACAGACTGCTTGCCTATGCCCAAATCGCGTGTTTAGAGATCAAGTCAAACAGTTTGTTTTCGACTTAATGATTTCATCATCTACTGACAAGTTTCTATCACGCTTATTATGGTCTGAAATCAATATTGTCATGATATAGGTTAACAATAAATTATTAAAATTGCATGTTCGATGTTAATTAAATTACACACGAACATTATGAATGAGCCATGCATACGGTTATTGAAATCCATCTATTAACTATTTTTCATTGGCAAAGTTTTCGGAAATTGTGAAAATATTCTCTATACCATGAATTTTTAGATCATGCAGTAAAGTTATACGATTTTCTAAATTGTGTTTGAAATCTCATAGACGATTATATGAATCATTACACATAATAATGATATCAGCATTAATTATGGATGATAATATGGTGAACAAGTTGACCAAACACGAACTTGACAACGAAAATCATTTTGTGTTTAAATTTTGACTTGCGAATTCAATCTTGTTGGGAATTGGTGAAAATCCTAAAATTGTAAAAAACCATAAATGTAGAAGAATGACCATTACTCCCCTTCAAATATCTTCTTTATCCTGGTTTTATGTACAAAAGGGTTGTTTTTTTACCCTCCTGCGCATGCGCTTAATTTTCATCTTCACTGAATTCGCTGAAGAAAAAATCTCGCTCAGTAGGTCATAAAAGGTCTAAAGCTAGTTCACCATGGGGCTCATGTAAATTATCTTTAATCGGCAGCGGTGACGTTAAAGTGGATTTTCATGTCCTTGCAGTCTTGAGGGTGCTCCCTTTGGCGTATTTATTTAGTCGCAAGAATGTGAGTATTTGCCTTCCTTCGAGATTCCTGCAAGCCAAGCAGTCAACTATAAATCATCCTGTCTTTATATCGTTTTGGATTATGGCTGAAAATGACAGCGTGGAAATCGCACTGGGGAAATGGTGCAATTAACGCGGAAATAGCTTTAAATTTTAGCTTAATTAGCTATCCCTGAAGGAGTTGCTAATATGCTCGAATTAATAGATTGTATTTAATTAGAAGAAACATGAAACCATTCATCACGATATGTTTCCCCTAATCAGATTACTGAAAATCCCGCCATGTGCATGACATCGCTAGTTAAATTGTTTGCAGGAATGCAGGTCCTTTTGCGTGCTTATGGTGTTTGTGTTTACTTTTGTTTTGTTAGTTTTCAACACCTATTCGTGCCAACTCCATATCAGCAATGGGAAAAATATTTTGATCTGTAACTTATGTTTTCTTATGTAGGATTAACCGCTTTTGCGGAATATCATTCATTCCAATTATGAAAAATGAACGTAAAAATATAAAATAAATCGAAATTGAAAATACGGAAACTGTTAATTATTGGTGAAATGTGTTATTTCTTTAAGCTTACGTATAATAATTCAGTTCAAGTTAAGCATGAAATTGAAACTGCAAGTCGGCTATATATATAATAGGGTGAATCTAATTACACACACACACACTAGTGTATTACATGAATTATTCAGGGTTAACATCAGAGAGGTTTTTCGAAATGTTGAAGATTATTAATGATGTCTGAGCCGTTGGTGAATTCATGCCAAGTTGCCACGCTTTCAGAAATTACTACTGGGCAAATGGTCTTCCACTAGTTTCTTTTGTGCGCATTTCAGGAAAGCTCATTTCATATAGGGTGTTATTAAGAATATTAACACATTTTGAGCATATGGTGGGGAAGCATTGCGAATCATTGGAATCTCTAGAATGTGTTGGGAAGCACTATTGCACTAATGCGATGAGAATGCCAGCCACTTGAAATATACGATCGTTGCGTTATTTTGTACGAACAAATCATTATGCAGGCAAGTGATGTCACGATCAATACTTTATTTGTTTAATACGATGGTTCGGCCTATGCCCTTCTTCAGGTGATGCAATTTATGCGAATTACATTCATTAATAATTAACACGAACAATTTCTACACAATGATGTGAAATAAACAAAACAGAAAAAAACAACAATGAGTAACCTATAAACGTAACCTGCACCTAGAATCAATATTATGTACTTCTACCCCATATTTAACTAAATTTCAACAACCAGTAATTTCGTTTTTTTAATTTATTTTGCTAAATGCTAGATAAAGGAATTCAGTAGTGGCCAACCTTAATTACCTGGACACTGCAAGTGTTTGCATGTTTCAACCAGTGTTACCCTGTGAAATCTATAAGAAACCCTATAATAAAGTTAGATTAGTACTTCTATACAAAATTAATCGCACAAATCAATGGTTCTGCAATCTTTACTTTGTCTCTACAAATTCATGGTAACGCTGGTTGAAAAATGCAAACATTTGCAGTGTCTATGTAATTAAGGTTGGCCACTATACTGAAGTACTTTATCTAGTATTTAGCAAAAGAAGAAGAAGAAAAATGGAATTGTTGGTGGTTGAAATTTAGTTAAATATGGTGTAGAATATAGTAAAATATATTTATTCTAGGTGTAGGTTATATTTATTGGTCATTCGTTTGTATGTTTATTTCACATAATTGTGTATAAATTGCTCTTGTTAATTATTGCTCTAATCCACTTAAATTGTAGCACCTTAGGAAGGTCGCAGGCTGAAGCGTCGTGCTTAGCAAATAAAGTATTGGTTGTAACATCACTTGCCTCCTATTATAGAGGCAAGTGATGTTACAACCTCTATCATCACCGATGGACCACTTGAAGATGGACAGAATTAAGTAGGAACGAGTAGCCATAAATTCTATTGATTTACTTTGCTATAGCGATCGGTGCTTTGCAATTGCGCCATTAAAGTGAAAAATCTGTGCTTCGAACTTTTTATGTACATGAAAACAAGTTTACTTTCACTGATAAAAGAAAGTTTTTGATAAAAGCTATTTGGTGGTATTGGTGTGTAAACATGCTCGCTTCTCAAACGAAGTCAACAACCTTTTACAGAAAATAAATAAGAAACTACTTAAGATTGATCTCAATAAGTACACACTTCTTTTATCATTTTCATACTCATTGTATTGGAAAATAACTTTAGGCGGGCTTTAAAACTGTATTTCCAATATTAAAAAAGGAAAAATATTCCTTACATTTTGTGAAAAAATTGTCATTGCTTTTCAGTTTGTTTAATATACATGTAAATATGGAAATAATTGAAATTCAGACCGGTTATGAAGTAACATGAAGTTGTTATTGAAAGCTTTTTTTAAATGAAAAGTATGAAGAAACTACGTTTCCTTTGTAGAAAGAATTCGCTTTCTGATTCTTCACCTTCAATGCCACCTAAGGAAACTTTTGAGTGGCATGACAACTTCAAACACCAACACATTTCAAATATGAAAACTGTACATGGCTGTATAGTTGTTAACTTTCTGCCAAAAATGAAGTGTCTAAGCAACATGCAGTAAAAACTTGCCACATGAGTTAGCCCGAGTTTTTATGCATGAAGCCATTATTAAGGTCCAATTTATTCTTGCAAGAAACTCAAGTACCGTTTCCCTATACGATAAACCCAGCTTTCCTTATTTCTAGAATACATTACACTACACATAGAATACACAGCACGTCCTGATCAATACACAAAATATACGGAGCGTCTCAATATTGATTTGAATTGAATTATGCCCTTCGCATAAGGCAGTGGCTTCACAGCTGATGGATGGGTTTTAGAAAGTTGTGACAGCTTGTGATAAAGAAAGTCATATTGAATTTTATATCCAAAAGCCTGGTCGTATGCCTTTCAACCTCTTCATACATATACTGAAGGACACGCGCACAGTTTTGGTAGATAAAAAAAGAACACCACGGAACTTTGATTTATATTTTCTTGTATATACTTGTAAGCTCTGGCAAGGTCGACACCATAATCCTTCACCACAATCGTTTTCACTGATCCTTAATTTGCCATCATATTTGGTAAATCATGATAACCCTGTTATACGCTCTGTCACAAGTACACAAGCAAGAATGATTAATTGCATGAGGGTGGTGCCCAAACAGTTGTTGACCAGCAACTTTGGTATTTTCATTATGGCGATTTTGGCTTCTCGGGAATCCGTGTGTGAATGAAAAGACAAATGAGCTAGCAGGCCCTTAATGCGATTTGAACATGTGGATTACATGGACGCGACATTGATTACATTCCGTCGGTGGGACGGACACGTTTTATTTGCAGCCAAAATGCCCCTAGCAATTTCAGCCCTTGTGTATTTATTTTTTGCACTTGGCTTG
>JAQGAE010000348.1:0-40085 GCA_034696685.1 Julus scandinavius | reverse complement strand
CGACACGTCTCTATATCCATTGCACTTTATCAGTGTATTTGAAAGATTTGCTATTTATTTCTATGTGCGAAATAATACTCTGATAACATGCTGTGTGATGCAATATGTTTTAAATTACAAACTTACGGTAATCAGCTTCTTAAATGGAATACATATTTAAAGGTTTAATTTCATTATAGGACATAATCATTTTATTAGAAGCACATTCTGCTTTTAATTTTAAAAAAATGTTGTATGGACAGCCTTTCAAGGTGCATAACTATGTAGATTAAAAAAAAAGTTTTATTCTGTGCGATATCTTGTCTTGAATAACTTGTTGTGGGTTTGCTCAAACTTTTTAAATGACAGTGATTTTTTTAGAGCATTAGACAGGTGAACGTGGTGTGACTAGCTTGCTGCAAGGTGAACTCACTTTCCCTAAACCTATATAACACGCTCATTGAGCTATTTCTACTGAGTCAGCAAAAAAATAGCATGCCAAAGTTACCGTTGAAGGGGTTTGGCCATGTGTGCTTTTATCTTGTCAAGCTATTTACATTTTCAAAGGTTTAGAATGGCCAGACAAATTGAAGACCTAAACAATATGGTGGGGCCACAATGTGCACGTTCTTTGGTCAGAAAGGATATAATCACAAAGGTTTTAAGGCACATTAAAGCTGACGGAACGAAAGTAACTTTTTTGGCATTGAATGCTTGCATGCACAGTCTGCAGGATTTCCCTGATGCTGAATCATGCTCCGCAGCAGTAGGATGTACGGCTACTGACACGACTAATGTCGGCATAACTTTAAAAATAGCGAACAATTTCATTCGCAATTAATATAGTATGTTCTGTAATTGCTGACTTCCTGAAGGCCGTACCGTTAAAGCCGCTTTAATAAGTATTAGGTTTGATCATATTCTGCTTGGAAAGCACCAAGGCTTAGTCGGCTTCACCGTGTGCGTTTTACTTTTCATCTCGGTTCAAACAAATGCAGAACCAAGATAAGCTGTTGCATCTCTTCCATTTCTACGTGCGAGGAGACTAACTGGCAACTGGTGTCAATGTCTCTGATGCTCACAACTGCTGCACCGTAATGAACATCCGTGCTTGCGATTGTGGATGAGGGTGACATTGGTAGATAACGGGGTGATTTTTGGTTTTTCTGCATACCTTTTAATTGAGCACATTGCTATCATCTGGACTTTTCTTTAGGTTGCATCCGGGACTCTGCGTGTTTTCTTCGGATCTCTACAGTGAAATCCGGGCATAAAAGCCGGTGATGTTTATCGACAAACCTCGACTGGCTGTGAGCGAGAAAAAACGCATGCCATTAGAGATTGTCAAAATTAATAACCCAATTTCATTTCATCAAGTATCGAAAGCCGTAAAAGACAAATGCAGACTGGCATTTTCACTGTAGCTTGTATATTGTGGGTCTCAAAGTACACAGGCTACCATCAATATTTAATATGCAAGCTTTACCCTAAACGCAGCTTTATGGATAAAGTATGGGCGTGGTCTCAAGCTCTATCACTGCTGCCCTTAATAGTGGCTCGAGGGTTATTTTAGGCACCTTGGAAAAAGCAGCCTTGTGCTGTGTTTGGGTGCCGTTAGCGACAGACTTTCGGTGCTAATGGCAGCCTAGGAATCGGTTCATTAGTTACAGGCTACCTGGTTATAATATTTTATAATACATGTATGATAGTGAAATTAGGTTAAATCCTTTTCCATTTCCCTGGGGAAATTTGAAATTAGTGAAAAGTTGTTCATGCGACAGACATTTCAACGTACGCGTGCTCCAATGAATCATTATTTCTGAATTTTTAAAAAAAAAACGAAATCTAGCGTTGTTACCCAAGTTATGCAAGTCGGCATTCTGGAAAATTGTGACCTGCATTCACATATCTGTGGTTGTTACATGTGGTTATACATGTAATATGTAACAGTTGATGCCACCGAAGGAATGTAGCTTCTTGTGGTTTAGAGAAAAGTTTTGTACAACTTTCATCAATTTTTTTCTGCGACTTTCATCCATTTTTGTCTTGCTGAGAAATGTTCTCGTGGCAATATAATTCCTCTAGAGAAGCGATTGTAATCAATGGACTGCAGTTATATCTGGACTGTTTGTTGTCATATTAATAATGCATTTTCCAAACACATGGGATGTTTTGGTCACGACCATGTATTATAAATGACGGCGGCTTGTATTGAGCTTGTTGCAGCAGTCCATAGACCTGCTGCTGCTGCAAGCGTCAATTTTTTAACATCTAATTTTATCTAATCTTACCAATTTAATTAGAACAATCTGGTAACCATGACTCAACCTTTTTTTTCTGCTTTTGCAAGATTTGTTTTTTTTGTTTCCACAGTGAAACATTCTATTTCCAAACTCAAAATGTGTGGTCGGGGTAAATGAAACCTTTCGGAAGTGGTCAAACTTTGACTCACTCGTAGTGCAGTTATCGATCAAACGTGATAAATGTCTTGTTGAGCAAATGCACAACTTTTAGCCCGGTCGTTCAAAAGGTTGACAGCACTTCCAACAATTGATGAATGCTGAATGTGGCTCGGTGATGTGCGGTGTCACCATGACAGATTCTTGTCACCGTCTGTAAAATGAAAATGCAAGCAGAAAAAAAGCTCTTTGCCATCTTTATGGATGACTTCTGCCCACATTTTAGAGGAAAGCTATTGCAATCTCTTGTGATTACTCCAGAGTCTAAATCGCGTTGTCAAAGATTTCTTTTGCAACATTTCGACTCGACCAGAAAGCCCTTTCAAGAATCATCGGCAGTGCAATATGCTCGATTGGAATATCTATTCTAATTCTCTTGTGGGGCTCAGCCTCATTCTGCAATTGGAATTAGGATTTTTGATTAGTACTAATAATTTGTTTTAAGCCAGAAGATCGGAGATGAAGGTAGATGGTCGCAGCCAGTTTTTAGAGAAACTAACCTGGTATTTACATAGAAATATCTTTGGAAAACTATGACAACTTGGGAATCGAACTCTGGTCTCATGATTGCCGGGCAAATGGAATACGGCTAATACACCCTGCTTTTAGGTTTTTCAAAGTACATTCTAGCAATATGTTTGTCTGATCATCATTACTTCTTTGGTTCTTTACAAGCATCATTTTTAAGGGAATTTTGTGTGTGTGCATATTTTCATTCCTTCAAGTCATTTTTTAAATTTCATTGGTCCGTTTAAGAGTCATACCAAATTCCCTTCCACTCATTATCAGAGGGGAAAACGTGATTTTATGAATTAGATGAACTTTTTTATCAGTACAAATCAATTGAAAAACAGAAGATGTAAATAAAATGTTGTACGTGCTCCATAAAACCTGGAATTGTCAGAAAAATTGGATAGATCTGGAGTAGGTTTATTTTGAAAAAGTCAGGACAATTTACATATTATATTATTACAATTGATTTCTTATAATAAATAGTTAGTTAGGATTTCCCTTTTTAATTAATTTGAATATAATTTTTCATAAATAAAAACTTATTTGTTTTTTGTACGTTTTTCAGAAAAAAAGGAAATTTTGAGACAAATTGTACAACCACAGCATTTAATGCCATGCGCATTTGCTAACATACTAATAAAAAACAATTTTGACCAGTTACTAATTAATTCAGATGTGCAATTGCTGCACATTGTAAATCGTGTCTTAAAATAATTCCCTCGAACATTTTTTTAGGTATATTGCCATTTTTTTGAAATTTTCGGTCGTGGGTCAGGGGAAATTTCTGGAGATATTCCACTATAAACCAACTTTTTTCTGATAAACATGGTTACGTATAAAACATGAAAACAAAAAAAGTATTTAAGAAAGCAAGTTATGTATTCAACTTGATTTCCACTTATATACTTCATTTTTACAGTATAAAGCATCTTATGTCTCAAGTGTTTGTTTTGAAATAAAATCCCACTTTCTTACAAAAAAATGTATTGCTCTAAATTAATTCTTACAACTGTAGTTACCCATGAGCGTTTTCGTGGTCGATAAGCTGTAACGATGTTATGGATTAAATTCTTAGCTGTTTATTTTCCAATGCTGCAGGCATATTTGTGAAAAAACAAACAGCTATTATTTCACGTTTTTTTTACCCGCTGTTAGGGCCACGATAATATAACCTATCTGTGCACAGTCGTGGTCAGCCTTATTTGAGCTCAAATATTTGTGGTCTATTAGATTGTTTTGCAGCCATTCTTGCACAAATGGGTTGCTTCAACACCTGTTGTTGCAAACATTTTTCCTAACTAGAAGTACATTGCAGCAGCTCTATTGGCTTTGTGCTCAAATTGATCTCATGCTGTGCTGCGCATTGTTGCAACACTCTTGATCGCCGAAATTTATCTTTTCCTTCTGATGACAGCATTTTAGGCTACTTATGGAAGATCACGCCTTGCTATTTGAGCCTGTCACTTGGCACAATAGTATGAAAAAGAATTTGTCACCATAGAGACGAACCTTTAGTGGGAAAGTGGAGTTGCTGATGAACTTCTTGTGCTTAGAAGACGCTAAAGGCATACAATGATGCTTAAAAGGTCCCTGATGTCAACCTGACGGCTTTTTGGATAAATCTACTGGTAACTTAATGCCATGCATTGCTAAATAGTTGTTTTGATTTTCATATCTGAACTTGATAAGTTAGATTTTCCTCCTAAGAAATGTACTGTTGTTTTTTCTCCAAATGAGATTGGAGTATTTTCTTGGAGAGATGGTGATGTGGACCTTGTTAACTCCTTGCTGACTGGTCAGGTGCTCACATGTTTGGTCAATCTCATGCCTGATTAGGTTTGCGGATGCATGACTCTGGAAGCTTATTTTCCACTTCAGTTGACCCAGAACCATTTCTTGTTATTCATTGGAAGTTGGAACTGTAAGCTCGGCTGCACAGAATTCTGTGAAATCTATCTGTCGTCAGACTCGAAGCTGTTTCAAGAGAGATATGTTGCAGGAATTGACCTCCCTTAACGCTGTTAATTAAGTCTCGGCAAGATGAAGACAAACTGTAGTTTTCTTTTGCAAAATGCTTTGTTTTTGGTGTGCAAAATTCTTCTTGCTTTAGAGTTTAGACTGCCCAGAGATTTTGTCTGCTATATACCATGCTTCTATTTCGAGATGATGCTCTTTATGGTAAAATAAATATTTTGTCCTCTAGTTGAATTATGAACGTCTGACTTGAAATAGTCAACGATCAACATGATGTTTTTGTGCATTGGTTGATTTTATCTAATAATAAAATTGATCTAGAGTTTGAAGGGCTATCCTTGGTGGTCGTTTCATGGAATTGAAGAATAAAATCAATAAGAACAATTTGATTGCTTTGTATTCCATAGCTTTCCTTGATACTAATATTCGAATCGATTTGAAGAATTTCACTGAAATCTTATCTGTTTTCTTACCCATTATTAATTTGTTGAACATTGTGATTACAGTTTTTCTCGGTCTTATGACTTTTTCTGACTTAAAGGAAATGTGTTGTACATTGATGCAAGAAGTATTTTTTTTTGGAATCCAAGTCTACGATTTATCTACACATCACAATATGCTATGATTCACTGAAAAAGGGTTCTGGGAATGCTATCATATTTTATTGACGCATTTACAATGTATCAAGTTTGTATAACACCTTTTCTGGAGCCTATTTTTTGCCTTTTTAAGTCTTGAAATTTTTCTAATATGATTAAATGATTCGTTTTTTGGTGTACCATTTCCAGTATTTGTTTCTGTGGATGAATACATCAAGAATTGGCTCCATCTTTTCATTTATCATTTTATGTTACTGATTGATTGATATTGGCGAAGGATGCATTTCAGAGATAAATGGCAAGAAAATCCATAAAATTGAATTTACGGGGAAACATTGGAAAAAATATCTTCTTAACCAAACCTAAGACGTACATTGAATCGCATTGTGGATTATTTTGACGACTTAACAGACGTGTCACTCGTCACTAGGAATGGACTCAGTAAAGCTCGTGACCATGAAATCGATATGTGCATTCAAAATGAATCCTCTGTGGATTTAACGTTTCAGTTTTAGCAGGTGCTCATCTTAGTCGTCATATATGCTAGTTGAAAATCCATTCGGTATGTTTACTTTATTTGCCGATATAGTGATGCATGACCACAATCTGTTCATGCATATCAAATGAACTTTTTTAGCAAAGTAAACGACAAACAAAAGCTTTGGATACCTAAGTAGGAGAGAAAGAACCGCATGGACCTTTGGGGATTGTTGGCAATTCTGCGATTGTGATCAAAAATTGAAACCCATGATCTCTGTTGGCTAAAGAAACTTGCAGTTGGCAATAAATGTGTTGCATAAATGACTAAACCTGACTCTTTTTTAATCGTTACAATTTAATCTATATAATCAGGCTGTATTCCTCCCCGAAATGTGGGAAATTGTACTAATTTCAAGCTAAATCGGCAAAATATTGAATTGCACAAGTGCGATTTTTCTGCTCTAGTTCAAGGACGATTTTTAAGGTAAAAACGCATTTTTTTTTTTTTTTGCATTAATGTGCAATTTTTCTTAGGTAAAAATACATTTTTTTTGCAGTAAAAGTTTGATATTTCTGTTTTAGAAATACAATTATTCTGCATTCAAAATACATTTTTTTTTGCAGTAAAAGTTGGATTAGTTTTAGGTAATAGTACACTTGATGACATGAAATCATATCCAAAAACTGTCTTGAACTATTTTTAAGCAGGATTCTGTAGAATCTATGGAATATTCCACTTCAGGAAACATGAGATTTCTTGGCTTATTCACCTCTACAATCTGCTGATTCTGCGGAAACAGATTTAGTAAGTTTTTCACCCTATGGCGAATCTTATAAGTCAATTTCGGATGTCTTCCTGCTGATAACTGCAAACTGCAAACTGAATATTAAAGCACTGTCAGGTTTATTTGACCTATCCTACAATTGAATCTTATCAACCTTGACAGGATGGCGATAACGCTCGCTGTAATGTCTTAGGAATTTAATGATTAATTCAAATGAACGATTGGGATTTTTGCTCACGATTAATTAGAGGAAGGTTTAATTTGAATTAAGTCTTGTCTCTGCTGATGCGGAAGTGCATGGGTTGCACCTCACTTTTGAATGTAAAACAGGTTTCGCCTGTGAAATTCATATTTTGAAAAGTGAATCATGTAAGCGTTATTAATAATGAACTTGTAGTTGAATTGCTTAATCACACGAGTGAGTGACTTTCTGTCAGATATGACTTGAGATTTCCGTCTTATCTGTTAAGCTTAGACTTGTTTCAGACGCAATATAAAAATGAGCATGCGAACTGTATTTCTTTAATTTAAACCGGAAAAGGTCTTCCTTGTCTTGTAATAAACGGTGTTAGATGGAAATTTAACGGTTGATTATGTAATTCTGGTAAAACTCGCCAAATATTGGTTTTCTTGGTTAATAGAAAGGGGTTTAACCAGGGGATCAATGTCACTTGACATGACCACCGTCTTGACAGTGATTTTAGGGTAATTTTCGTTCAGTTTTTTTAAAGGTGGTTATATTCTTATAAATGAATGAAATAATGTAATGGTGGATTAAGGAAGTGTCTTGGTGAAACCTAAAAAATCGTTATCTGTAGTTTTAATGGCAAGGGGTTAATCTCACCTGATTTGATAATCCTCGTGACAGTGATTTTTAAAGTAGTTTCGTTCAGTTTTGTAAATGTGATTATATGCTCATAAATGAATGAAAATGTACCGGTCGATTAAGTAATTGGCCATTGTGAGACCTGCAAAAAATCTTTTCTAGTTTAATGGCAAGTGGTTAAAGCAGAGGATTAAATTCACATCATATGATGACCCTCGTGACAGTGATTTCAAAGGAATGATTAATTGTTGTTTTTTAAAAAAAATAATTAGGTGTATAAAAAAATGTAATACATTAACTGTAGAACTGCGAGAATATGCAAAAACCATGGGACATATTTGCTTAAAGAAAATTTCCTTCTGTTACCAACTCGGTTCTCAGAGCGTTTCTAATTGTAAATTTGCATTATGTAATTGGTTGCTTGACGAAAAATCTGCATGACGTATGATTGCGTTTGGTCGGATTTCATAACGGAACAATGGTTTGAGCGTGGTTTTGGCGATATTCAACATAATTGTCTGCTCTGGAATAATAAATATGTGCTGTTTGTGCTGCTGGCTCGCGACTCCTATCGCCAAGCTCGATAATCAGTCATCGAAATAGGGGGTCCAAATGCAACAGATGTAAAGGTGCGTTGACATAAGTTACCATGGCAATGCACATGACATCATCACATTGCTAGGCAACCAGTAGTTGGGGAGATAGGGGAGGAAGAGAGTGGGGCATGTCGAGGCAGTGTTGGAGAAAAAGGAGAGGGTTTTAGACTTAGTGGAGAATCGCATAGTCTCTAGTTATCCGGCTTACTTTTTTTTTTTTTTTTTTTTGCGTGTGCAGCCGTTCAAGAATTCAATGAAAATGGATCTCTTTGGTTGAATTCCTGGCGGACGACTGATTGGCACGCCATATATAGTTTGGGACCTAAGATCAGTCCCAAGCTATGGTTTAGTACATTTATTCAAAATATGATATATTAAAGTTGGTTTGACCGTGGCTAACTGTTGCTAGTCTCTGAATATCTACTCAATAACAGTTTGGAGCTTATTTTGTAAATTATGGCAATATTCAACAGTTTCAACTGTAATCATATTTATCTTATATAGGTCCCACATTGAAAGATATACCGAGAGATGACATTTATTCAGAACTTGTGACAGAAGCCTCTCTGAATGCATCCTGTGTAAATGAATAACCTCTCTAAATGCATCCTGTGTAAATGATAACCTCTCTAAATGCATCCTGAGTAAATGAATAACCTCTCTAAAGGCATGAAATGTGCCGGTTTCGATTTGGGGACCCGTGTATAAATTAACCTGTCTATAAGCCTATTTTTAACCGGTCACAAGAATATGCTTTTAGAAAGCTGCTACTGTATATTGAACTTGATCTGACCAAGGCTATCTGTTGCTAGTCTCTAAAGACAAACTGTATGCGATTACTCAATAACTGTTGGAATGTAGCTTGTCCATTAGGGTGATATTCAACTATGTGGTCATATTTGTCTTAGGTCCCACATTTAAGATATACGAGAGATGCCCTATGATATTTATGTTTTAATGGCATTGTCTTGCGTGTTAAGCTAAGTTTGACACTGAACTACAAATTACTTTGTTCCGTATTTCATGAAACCTTGGATATATTGTGCAAGATGTAAAAACTCTTCAAAAGACCATCCTTGTTTTTAGTCATTATTTACTTAATCATCATCGCTGTCATTCATACTTGCCACGGACTGTGGATTTTAGACATATGCAGCTGAAATTGATTATCAAGGATGCATGCAATAACAAGTTTCAGAAAATGCAGGCGTGGATTGTCATGTTAATTTATTAGCTACATTGTTTCGAAACCTAGAAAGTAAGAGTGTAAGACACATGTCGAAAATAATGAAAATAACGTTAAGATTATTTACTAAAATTACTGCTTTATTTTCTATTGCTGGCGGTACGGATTGAGGGTTAACTTTGTTTGATTGGTCTTTTTTTTATACGTTTTTTACAGAAAATAAACGTGTAGTTAACTGATAAAACTATGCTTTAATGATGTTTGCAAGAGCCATATTCCAGCTAATTTTGCGCCACCTTTTTTATTTTTTTATTGCAATTTTAAATTACTGCTTTGGGAATTGTAAATTTGCATCAAATGCATAAAATGCGCAAAACTTGTTGGTTTCGAAAGAAGACGTGTAAACATGGAATGTTAAGCGGAGATATGCATAAAGCTTCTTCTGTACAATGTTATCTTAGTCTGGTGTGTTGCAGAATATTAAACAAAAAAATTCCTAAAGGAATGCATTACAATGATAATTTGGAATACCGGTATCGAGTATTTGTACTCTTGTTTAACATGTTGTTGTCAGGCTTTTAGAAAACACCCATTCTGGTTCTTCCAGAAGCTGGCTGGAGGCAAATGATAAGAGTTGATAACAACAAACATTATTATACAATGGTTGCAGCCGGTTGTTTTAAACTTTTATAGAAGAAGGAGAAGAAAAAAAATGTTATATACCCAACCCATTGTCTAATTTCGTTTTCATTGTATCGTCAATGTTTCTGGATAAATTAATCTGATGCACACGTTGCCATAATGCGCGTTTGTAACTATACAGGATGGACCAGAATTCCTTACGACCTCATCTTTTTTAAAAATCTTCTAGTTCAGAAAATTCTGTTAATGGAGTTAAAGAGGAAGTCATGTGTTGCCTGTCCACTGATGTTGTTAGATTTTAACTACGGCTATTTGTTGTCGGAAATCCAAGTAATAACTTGAGACACGTAACACTTCGGACAAAATGTCAAATTAGGAAAAGAAAGAATGGTCTGTTTGTATGAATTCAACTGTTTTCGTCTTTATTGACAATAATTTAAACTTTTTGCAATGTTTTTTAAGAACTGAGGGAAACGCCATTAATGGTAGCTACGCTGCAGCACAGTGCTGTAATGCAGTGAAGCTACCTACAAATATTTGTATTGTGTGATAACATATTTTACTGATATGAATTCCAGAGATGACATGTTATGCGGTATCTTGCAAGTGATGTTGCATGATTTAATTGCAACATTAGCATGAATCGGTGTATAAAAGTTGATGTTAAAACTCCTCAATCACAACATGCATTTGTGATATCCATTATTGAAATTACAATTGATGTGCCTTGACCAGTGTCTGAGAGAGCGCGAGGACAAATTCCTAAATACACATGTAGTGTCGTAATTATAATAAATAAATAAAATACATTTAAGTAAAGCTGGGTACCATTTGGCGTTTCCCTCAGTTCTTAAAAACATTGCAAAAAGTTAAATAATTGTCAATGAAGACGAAAACAGTTGATTTCATACAAACAGACCATTCTCTTCCTTTTCCTATTTTGACATTTTGTCCTAAGTGTTCCGGGTCCCAAGGTATTATTTGGATTTCTGTCAACAAATGGTCGTAGTTAAAATTTCACATCAGTGGGCACGACTTCCTATTTAACATAACAAGAAGATTTAAGGAAAACAAAGTGGGGTGGGGAGGAATTCTGGTTCACCCTGTATGTTGCAAGCTTGTATCTCATCTTTTATTATTTTCGAAAAACCTAAGCCATATTTCCCCAAAGAATGCAGGATCGAAGTTCCATCTTGTTGCTTGGCCATGATCAATACGTACACGTACATCTAATCAAAATTTATAGTTACCTCATTCCACATGATCAGAGATAGCAGGTGGCCCCATGCCATGCTCGTTAACAACGTGATCCATTGTCCTTTGGTGTCATCTGAAACCTATTTGTCAATCCAATTTAGCGAGGCTTGTTTTTGCACGGAACTCTCTTAACGATTTTCTTCATCTCCCCTTACTTATTTTCAATTTTTTTTTCCCTTTGTTTCAGGGGCGCCACGCTGACTTTCCCGAAATGGAGAATGACTTCCAGGCCCTGGCTTTGGAAACGGGATGCAACCCCCCTGAGGTAGGATGCAAGCACATTTTCCTTCATCAAGAAAGCTATGTGAGTAGAAGAACAGTTCTTAAGTTTCTTTTTTTTTTTTAAAGGTGTGTTGTTTTTTTGCCATGTCTTTTAAACACGATTTATCAATAAGTAATGTGATTTATCAATAAGTAATTCGATGATGGTAACTTTCAAGTTTTTTTTTTTTACAACATATTTGAGTCGTATGGAGGAAGATAATGGCTCTATTCGCACGTGTATTGTTAATTTGTCTTTCTCGTGTTCAGTTTGAAAACATGATTATTTAGGTGTTACTGCTCCTGACTTGATAAAACATGTATTCATAGTACAGTAGAACTCCTCTTATCCGTTCTGCTTTGAATAGAGGTTGGTTGGTGAATGGGGAGTTTATTAAAAATAATATATTAATAAAGTACACTTTGCAATAAGTTTACTTTATCAGTTATAATTAGCGTATTTGCAATATTAATCATTGATTTTTTTAATGATTTCTGAAATATGTCCATTGTCAACGCACAGTTTTGTTGCTCAACGTGGTGTTGAAGTGTATCTGAGCAGTTTTTGATGTATGTGACTGAAGGTGTATTATGGCATATCCAAACCCTTCCTTTTGGGAACTGTTGGTGTGTTGGATGAAACCCAATGGAAACTTTCGCCCAAATACCCCTCTTTTGGTGTGTTGGATGATACCCAATGGAAACTCGCCCAAATATCCCTCTAGTGGTGTGTTGTATGAAATCCAATGGAAACTGTCGCCCAAATTCCCTTCTAGTGGTGTGTTGGATGAAACCCAATGGAAACTTTCCCCCAAATACCCCTCAATTGGTGTGTTGGATGAAACCCAGTACCATACTATACTTACTACCTTTAATAGTAGTGGACTCGCCTGACTACGTCCTTGACCCGTGAATACAAATTGAAGTCCTAGCTGTTGGTCACTTAGCTGGTGCAAGGTTACATTTTGTCATGAACCACAATTGCTGATTGAATAAATTTAAAAATTTCTGTTATAAGAAAATATTGTCTCATGCTTGAGTTAATGTCTAAGTTTCAGCGGTGATTCGACTTGGCAAGTAACGTAGTTGTCTCTCTAATAACAAATCCCCATATTTTCATTTCATGTCTTCTGCGGATAAGGTTTGAAGACATTTTCAGTTTTTTGTGGATTAGTGAAACCGGCAGTTCTACACCTTTTGAAATAAAATTAAGTAGTATTAGAAAACTAATTTCGTTATCTAACAAAAATCCCCTGGATTAAATGTTCCTGAGGACAAATCAACAAGGGAATCTGTGCAGAAGGGGTTTTTCAAAAACAAATATTCCAAATTGAATGATTGAATTCATTTCTATTTTCTAATTTGATGAAACTTGCTGTGTGTGTGTTTGTCTGGTGGTTTCCATACGTAATAGAATTTCCAGACGCGCGAATCCGTTTGAAAGGAAGATTAAAATGTAATTCCATGTATGTTCTTTTGTGATAATCATATTTTGAATTGTGTGATTTTGAGCGTTGCTTACTGGCACCTCTTAAGAGGATCTGGCGCCTTCCTTATAAATAGTTGCCATAAAAGGTGTTTCCGATTTCTGGCATTGATTTTTCCATTCTTGCCGCCGCATTGAAAGTTTTCATATGGACTCGAAACACAGAGGTTACTAATGGTCCTTCAATTTGAAGGATTTTTATTTTTTTTTCTCTCCAGCAAGGTATATTCCCAACTGCTATTTATCATGACCAGTTTTTTTGTGGTAATACGATGAAAATTCGTTACGAACAAGAGTAATAGCCGACCCATTTTGCGTGAACGGTGGGAAAGGCATTATGTAATTTCCTATTACACGCTCACGATGATATATGGCTGAAAAATCCTTCTGGAACATCTATTTTGACAAGCAATGTCTGCTATCACTTAGGACTTCATTATAATTATCGGAAAAGACGTCTTTCAAAAAGTCGATTGTTGGGGCTTTTCAAATGCAGTGCATTCAAATTCCATCACAGTCAGTCATAGATTGATTATGTCATTTTTAATTCGAAATTTTGTGGGCTTGTGTGAATACTAGAACTGCCATTGGGGCCATTTATACGAATAAGGCTATGCTCATTCCAATGATGATTTTCTGTTGAATTTTTGGGGCAAAATCAATGTACAGGGTGATCATAATGAAAGATGACGAAATAGTGATTTGAAAATTGCAGTTTTTCTTGAGGATTGCAAGCAGTGACTTGAATTTCAATGAGATTTCGCCAACGCACATTTTTTTTTTTTTTTTTTTTTTTTTTTTTGTTTTCACCTTCTTATTTGATGAGCCCTTTAAGCTCACCAAATTGCTTCCGTGGTTGGCAGGCGTCTCACATATGCCAGTGGATCTAGAGTTATGATATCATGTTGCCCTGGTGTCTTGGGAAAAGTTTCGAAGGATATATTGAAATAAAATGACTCGTGTTCGGTCCCAAATGAGCCGAATTCGGTTAAATTTTTGCTTTAATGGGAGGAAAAAGGTCTGCGTCAACGCAGGCCTTGATGTTTAGAGGCATTGAGGACTTAGTTGAAGGACACCAATATTTTTAACTAAAGATGGTCAATCAACGTGTTTTGTTTGATGAAATACCTTGGACGTTCTCCACGTCCAATCGTCCTTCGTTGTGTCATGTTCATGACATGAAGAACATAAAATTAAAAAGTTGCAAGTTTTTTGTTTATGTTGACAAGTTTGCAACTCGATTGATTGCCAGTGGGGTTTAAAACGATTAATGGTGATGATGAAAAATATGAAATTTTCATGCAGTTACAAGCCTTAAGGTGCGTTTCCACGTGAGGTTAACTCTCGCGAGTTTACTCGTCACATCACGTATTCTATAAAATCTCCCAAACTTAGCTCTAAACATTAAAAAACCCGAAACATTAGGCCATAGCTCTCGGCAGCTGCTCTCGAAATTCGAACATGGTTCGTATTTTGTGAGCTGCTACCAGAGACAGGTCTCGAGAGTTTCTCTCACGTGGAAACGCACTTTTAGATCGATCTGAAGTTATATTGCCTCAGACTGCAGGACTATTCGACGATTTTCTGTAAATTATTGGAATACTGCAAAAATGTTGTCACATACTCTTGATGGCGTCAATAGTCTAGGCCCTTAAGTAGTCTGTCATGCTATTTGAAAACGAAATAACATTTCTTTCTTCCTTGGAGCACTCATTTTTATGACAGTTGTAACAATAATTAATTGAATATAATAAAAATTCCTGGAGGTTATCGTTATGCCTTAAGCCGTTGTTGTATTGTATAAAAATGTCACACTTTTCAGTGCACACAATTCATTCTCTTTATTATTATTATGCAGTTTTCTGTATTGTTTTATATATATATATTTATATAAAGAAAGCTGCTCTCGTGCTGTGATATTGCCTAATGGTTAACGTTGAAGCTTGCCACCAATTTGTTTACATGTATTGATCAAATTTATGGGTCTTGCCTAAGCCCAAAAGCTCCGAAGGGAATTTGAATAAATTGCAAAAGTGCGTTGTTATGACAACGTCAGTATATATTTCTTCAAACAATGACTGACAATTGTGTTTGTATTTATGATATCGGTGACGGGTATAACTGCGTTCATGAGGGAAATGGAAGCTATAATAATGCACTTTGATAAAGTAGTGGAGAGAGAGAGAAAAAAATAGGGAAATCAGACAATGTTTGAGTGATGGGAGCCTTGTTTACAGTCATAATGTGGAAACATATTTACTCAATTTGATTCAGAGTAATAAGCATACCTTGACCTGATGCAAATTGTGTTGTACATAAAGCCAGAAGTATGACAACTGATCTGAATTTGGAAGATGCTTTGTGGAAAAGGGGATGTCAGGTATCCAAGAACCCATTTTTGTCTGAGAGAAAGATGTTGGCGCATTGCATCGCCTACTGTTCTTGTCTATCTTATAAAATAAGTAAGTTTAGTTGCTGAACTTGTGTTATATTCTGTATTTCTGTCCAAGTTTTCCTCTTCGATTACATTTCATCTTAAGTTTCTTCCACCTGTGATGCAGCATCTGAAGATTTGGGAATATCTCTGTTGCTCAAGAATTTGGAAGATAAGCCATTAAAGTAATTAAGTACAATGACTAATGATTAGGAGTCAGATCAATTTGACAATTTCTATTTTCATAGCTGCTCATCAGGCGATTCAGGCCTGTAGTAGCTATTATTTAATTTGCCATCAAAATATCATCAAAAAGTTATTCATCAAACACTATCATTTGTTGTGACAGACTGTCATCAACAAAGTGCAATCACCATTTGCAGTTTCATGGCGTCTGTGGAAGCTGGACGTTTTTTTTTTGGTATCAGATCATGTTAACCTTACCGTGAAATCAGTATTGACTGTCTAACATTTGGGCTCTTAAACTACTCGTAATTATATTTGCTCCTGCTTTCTGTATTCTTATTTTTTTATATATAGATGTAAAAGCAAAATGCCATCGGTGGCTTTCAAATATAAATGCATCAACTACATTTACCTTTGGAAAAATGTGTTTTCCACTCTTTCGTTTACTGTCGTGCCGACGTGTCCTCTTGCATTCTCCTCAACGTCGTGATTAAATTTGATCCAATTTTACCATTTTAATGAAAGCGCGTAAACCAATTATAATGCAGTGAAGCCGAAAGGCATCTACTGTAGTTTCCATGCACGGAACATGGTGATGTGATTTTTGCGACCCTAGATGTCTCTTTATTTTGAATAAAAAAGAACAACGTGTAACGCCCAAACATAAGGTATTTTGTACGAGTACATTGGAGGGTTAGATCTTTATTATAACATTTTCCATGCATTAGCGTCCTGTCACACTAACTGCGACTTGGAGGTATTATTTTGATTTTCAAATTACTTTTTTGCTCTCTTGACGAGCACTCTTGATGTGCTCGTTGACTATGATAATTGCATGTGATAACTCCGCGGTTGACTGTTTATTAATTGCCGCACTCTTTTAAATCTCTTGAACCTGATTCCTCGCGGCATCAACGAATAGTCTTCATCTGTTGTGAGTGTTGGGTAATAAGAGAGCTTGTTCATAAACCCTACTTGATTCTTTATGCTCATTGCAGGTTTGGAAATGTAAATTTCATCATTTAGGATGCTTTCTTTCATTTCTGAATTGCTTAATAATCTCGAATGAGGCGGTCTCGGGGCATGTCAAGGGCCATCTTGTGGTGCTTTTGATGTGATGGCTAAGTTGTCGTTTAAAAAATACAATTTGTACAATTGAATGGCATTGGTTGAATTACAGTGGTACAAATGCAGTTGCCAAGTTTTATTTCGCTTGTAATGGCATCCATGGATAGTCTGTGTTTATGATAGCTTATTGTCAAACATGTATGCATTGAAATTCAATTTAGATCAGTACCCTACAGCCACCAAATAAATGCATTGTAAGGATTTTCCTAATTTCCTAGTTTTTTTAGACGTGGAACCGTGATAAAAATACAGTTTTAAGTATTGCAAATAGGTTTTGTGAAGCTTTGTTTTTTGAAAACTTGGGATGAGAGTATAATTTGAATTCTTCAACCAAGAGTTAGTTGATTTCCAAGACCTTTAGAGCGTAGGCACATGTGTGGCCAAACTTGAACTGCCCACTCCTACACACTTCCTTTCAATTGCCAGCCAATATTGGCTATTATGGCAATAATTAAAAAAATAAACACAGCACAACCCACCTCAGGATTGAAACACGTTGCCTAACCTAATCTAATTGAATCGTGGCAATCCACTATTAAAATGCAGTTGCACCGTTGAGCAATTTGCGGATTCCTTAATTAGTTAGCCTTAAGTGTTGAATTATGAGCCAATTTCCTGAATTCAAACTGCCATAGTCATGGCGAGAAATCATTTCGCCCACCTTTCTTTAAGTCCATGTTCGGACTGTGAGGCCTTTTTTGGGCCTTACATCGATTATTGCCGAGTAGGGGACCAAGGGCAGAATGTAAGATATAGGCATCGCTAGATTTGTGACCATTGTATGTGACTGCATATAGAATGGCATTCTTATTTATCCAAGTACTATATTGCTGAAATGACTGCCTGCTGTTCATTATTGACTACATTTTTCATTAGTAAAAGGATGTGTTTTTAGTGGTAAAGTCCTGGTTTTTGTTATACCCCTTGTAGCATATGTACAATATGGAAGATCAAGCAAAAGCCCTTTACTGAGAACAACTTAACGATTACATTTTTTTCAGTTTTAACAGTTTGTTTCTAGGAAAATACTGGCATGGTGCCTATCAGCTTTTTCCATGACCTAAATGTTTCCAATAAGTCGTAAGGATGTAGATACATAATAACTAATATGTTTTAAGAATGTTATTTTAAAAATAACAATAAGCAATGTCTTGTTATGATAACATCTTTAGTATGAAACCAAAGAGTCCATTGGCCTAAAGAATGCAGGTCCCCAATCCTAATTTAGCAAGGTTTGTAGTTAGCGAAATACTTACTAGGTTG
Source organism: Julus scandinavius (assembly GCA_034696685.1). Taxonomy (NCBI): domain Eukaryota; kingdom Metazoa; phylum Arthropoda; class Diplopoda; order Julida; family Julidae; genus Julus; species Julus scandinavius. Next base: position 22,031 of record JAQGAE010000348.1, on the reverse strand, counting down.
TTACTTACTACTGTTCAATCGATCACAATGCATTTTTCTTAATTTGTGTAAGCGTTGACAAGAAAAAGCCACATTTGAGTGACTAGCAGTCAAGAATACTTTCTGTCATGGTGAACGTTGAATTCAACACCTTGCAATAACAAGATTCATTATCAAAGCTCTCTATGGGCTTGTTTTTACCTGCGATTACGTGTATTACATGCAAATTGCAGTTTTCACTGTATTTTGGTTTGTTTTTTTGTGCTTGAACATTTTGGTGAAGGATGTTTAATGATTCCAACTCTTTACCAAACTGGCTTTCCAAATTCTTTTGCAAAAAAAAGCAATAGTGCGTTTACAATGATTTTATGAAAAAATATCTTCTTATCTTGTTTATACTGCTATAAAAATACTTGAGTCCAAACAGATGCTATCAATTTTTTCATAAATTTGCTTTTGTATTCCATGAAATTTCTTCCACTTTTTCATGGATTTCTGATATTCCACACCAGGTTTTATAAAACAACGAAAAATTTCATTTTTATGTGACAGGAATGTGGTTTGGCTGTGATAACAGTTGGATATCTTGTATGGCAGTGTTTTTCAACTGAAATTTGTTTCTGCATTCCATATTTCTTCAAATTTTTTATGGATTTCTGATATTCCCCACCATGTTTTATAAAGTAACGAAAAATTTCATCTTAATGGGACATGAATGTGGTTTGGCTGTGCTAACAGTTTGGCATCATGGATGCCATTGTTTTTCAACTTAAATTTGCTTCTGTATTCCATAAAATTTCTTCCATCCTTTTCATGGATTTGCAATATTCCACACCAGGTTGTGACAGGAATTGGTTTGGCTGTGCTAATTTTGTATGCCAGTGTTTTTGAACAGAAATTTGAGTATGTATTTCATGAAATTTCTGATATTCCACACCAAGATTTATAAAGCAACGACAATTTCATCTTACAGTGACATGAATGTAGTTTGGCTGTGCTAACAGAAATTTGATTCTGTATTCCATCAATTTCTTCTACCTTTTCATAGATTTCTGATATTTCTCAGGTATATATATTCCACATATCTTGTATGCCAGAGTTTTTTAACAGAAATTTGATTCTGTATTCATGAAATTTCCCCCACCTTTTCATGGATTTCTGATATTCAACACCAGCTTTTATAAAGCAACGAAAAATTTCATCTTAATGTGACATGAATGTGGTTTGGCCGTGCTAACAGTTTGATATAGTTCTGAGTTAGGTATCTAGCATGCCAGTGTTTTTCAGCTTTGTGTGCCGCGACAATTTTAGGCCTAGTTTAGTATGAAGTGAGCTGAAATTTATTTAAAATCACTGATGGGTTTAGAGCGTAAGCACGTTTTTTCACCCCAATTTTTCTTGGTGTCAAATAATTATTAAACAAATACGAATTGTGTGTGTGTGCTCGAGGGAGTTTTTGTAATTGGAATGAGGAAATCGAAGTATGCGTTAACGTGTTTCGACTTGTATTTCTCCAGGTCACGTTTAGCATTATCAAATTAGTGCTGCCAGTTTTTCTTCAGATTGTGTCAGTGCCTGCTTGACATCAATCGAAATTCGCTCCGATTCTTAAGCTTTTTATCATTAGGGTATAATGCTTCCCGCCAGGCGTGTTGGAGTGCTTTTCATTGTTTTAGTCCTGTGTTTGTGCTGCGTTTGTAAGCAATTGGTTTTCTCACTCTACTCCCAGTGAGTATCAAACCAAGTGATCTTTCGTCTTTTTTTTTCTTTTTTTTCTTTCTTCTTTTCTTGTTTCTCGGCACTGTATTGATTTGTGTGGCCAACTTGTGCATATACATACGTCCATATTTCTTTTTTCAACGCTACACTTCCCCTATCCCCATGCATTACCGGTTTGTGCAAGACGGCTTCGCTTTGCCATATATTGGGCATGTAATTCTTTGAATTCATTTCTGTCGATCGATTCGCAGGCTCGCCAGAAGGGTATATTATACGCTAAAGGTTATTATTGGGGAGCCAAGAAAAGATATATAGGAGGCTCCTAACTTGTACATGATTCGGTGGTTTTAGTGGAGAAACGGTTTGGGTTCTACCAAACTGGAATCATGGTGGTAACACTTGGACGTGCTTTGCAGGGATTTGAAAACCACTAACACTGACCAGTCCACACCTCCAAGGAACTCGTTGCTTGGAGGTGCAGGTTAAAATTGAGGAAAAGTTTGCTCAAATGTGCAAATATTTGTAATTATCCGAACTGCTGCAAATGTATCTGGCCATGTATTTGGCTATTTGATGACATTGCTCAAAATGAAGCTAATATCATAATTGAACTGGATTGAGTTCTGCAAAACTGGAATCATGGCAGTAGCACTTGGAAAGTGCTTTGCAGGGATTTGAAAACCACTAACACTGACCGCTCCCTGGTGCATCACCTTATATTGCCTCATTAAAATTACATGGTTTTGCATGAATTTGGTACTTGCAGGTGCAAATTGAGGAAACGTTTGCCCAAATTTTCGTATATTTTTCCTCACCCAAGCCAATGTATCTTGCATTACTATGATATCAGATTTATTTTGAACAGTCATCAAATACCAAAATACATTTAATTGAGTTGGAAAAGTGGCTCAAGTTCATTGGGTTCTGGAAAACTGCAATCATGGCAGCAGCTCTTGGACGTGCTTTACAGGGATTTGAAAACTGCTAACACTGACCAAATCCACACCACCAAAGATCTACTAGTTGCTGACCTGAGAGGGAACTTTCCCTGGTACTTGCCCACATTTTCGAATATTTTTCATTATCCAAGTATATCATATCAGCTTCATTTTTGAGCAGTGTCAAGAAGTGATTAAATGGCCAAATACATGTGATTGAACTTGAAAAGTGGTTTCTTTAAAATTGTCAAAGTTCTGCAGATTTTCAAAAGGAATGACATCATGAAGTATGCATAAGTTGTTTTCAAATATGTACATGTTTGATGATTGAAGTAAGCGCACATGCATTGTGGGACTGCGCACCTGAAAATTGGGATTAGTTTTTGGAATTGTTCGTATTTTTTTAAATTAATAATAGATGTGAAGAAAGGAAGGAGCACGGTCGTGGCCGAATTTTAGAAGAACTATCATGTTTGATGAGTATACATGTAACATATGGAATTGACTATCGTGCTTTGTTCCGGCTGGCTATGCTCGTTTGCACATCACTAAAATTATGATGAAAGACATGTACCAGTAATTGGAATTTTATCTTATCTTTAAATTGGCCATGGCAGTTCCTGTACACGATTATCAAAAGTGTTAGTTACGTATAATTAAAAGTTATTGCGCTCATTTTTCTGTATTTTTTTTATGCAAACCTTCTATGTCAACTGCTTTCTGTATTTATTTTATTTTATTTTTACAACGACAGCACTGACACAAGTTCCAATCCCCTTCCTTCAATGTGCGAGAAATACGATCATTAAACGATTGTGGAGCTTTCTCATTTGATGTTGATTGCATCAAAATTCCACAACATTCGTGGCTAGATGTATTCTAAAGCAACTGTACAGTATATATATACAACGTCAATGGCTTAACCTTGGTATGCGTTGGATATTGGTTTGGAATGTTTGCAGTTTTCGTATTCACGAGTCATTTTGGTCTAATTCACTTTCATCCCTCTCCCAACTACTGCTGGTTTCTCCAGGGAAAAAAAAGTGTTGGCATCATTATGCAGAATGGTGAATGGTTGACGAGTGAGGGGAGTTTTGCGTTTATTTTGCATTTTTATAGCTTACTTTTGTCGATTTTGTGCATCTCCAAATAACTTCGTTTTTGGTAGCCAATCGTTTTAGCCGACTTTGAGTGCAGTTTCTGATATTTGTTAAGGCTATTTTTTTTTCTCTGTTGTACCTACCATTCATGAAAAGTTTTGTCGTTTTTACCCACGATTTCTCAGGAAAGGTATAGCTTTGAATGTGCTACATGATGGGACATAAATTGACACTGGACTCTTGACTCATTTGACTTGCAATTTCAACTTTATTGTTCAGCAAAGCTCTGAGAATGGAGACAAAACGTTGTAATTTTTGTTCCTTGCAAAAGTTTCAAAATGTAGACTCCTTTAAAAAATACCTGCAGTAAGCTTAATGCTTAGTACACATTATAGCAAACACGAAACAAAAATAAAGTTTATGCAAACCAAGTTGGTTTCGTGAACATATTTCCATAAACATGTTTGTCCAAATGTAGTTGTCTACATCTAAAAAGCATTTCTAAACTGAGCAAATAAGCTATCCAAGAGGTGTGTAAAGGCCTTGGTTGGAGCGCCATGATCAGCAGACAATGTTTCCTTTGATCTTCACTGTATCTTGAGCTATCACTGAAATGTTTCATGGAAACACGTTTTTTTTTTGGCCAAAAGTTTGCTGAAACTTGCTTGCAGAAATCTGGTGAGCATCCACATATCGCAAACATATTTACGAAACAGTTTCTGGTTTGTGTTTGCTATAGTGTGTATACTAGACATAACAGGATACTGTGTTTTTGAATTTTCGCCTATCATCTCAGAATTGTTGAGCCTTGGTCTTTTTCGTTTTCTAATTGCATGTGCTTTTGTAAAAATGGGTCGCACTTCACCAATGGGCTTGGATTTGCTTTTATCTGACTAGTCACATGGTGTCGCTGTTCTGAACGTTGAATCATGCAGGGAGAAAATGCGCGGTGTAATTGAGTTTGGGGCTTTTCCCTGTGATTCAGCTGCGTGCATTGTAGGGGGACGAAAGACCCTTCAAGGAAGAAGATGAATCAACAAGGGACATGGTAGAATCCTGAGGAAATTGAGTGCTAATGCCGAGCCCAGTTTTTTTTTTTTATTTGGTCCAATCAATACTACCCACCAAGCCTGTGTACAGTCCTTGCACCTACTAGGCACATTTGTGTATACACGCATTGATTAATCTTTTCACCCCATTTTCCTTTCTAAGAAATGATTAAGACAAGACATTTATACTGGAATGAACGTATAATGGCCGCTGAAGCACGATTTACAAGGATTTGTATATGACAAGTGGTAACAAGGTATTATTATTATGCCTGTTTGCAAGTGATCTAAATTGGTAGCTAGTCAATCAGGGAGCATTAGCTAACATGATGCATGTCTGAAATATTAAATAAAAAAAGGCAAGTTTGAATTGATTTTCGACTTTGGCATATTTTCATTTCTTATCATGCTACAACAGTTTCCATTGCTTGCTTGCATGTGGTCAGTGGTTTGACAGCTGCAAACCTATATTAGATTGTTGGGCCTTTAGCTCCTGCGGTCATGTGTTATGGCCTACTAGTAAAAAAAATGTCAAAAGTTATGGAAGGATATAAGCATAAAAAGAAGATATTGGAAAAACGCATGTTGTCTCACAAGAATTAGCATACATACTGTAGCCAAACTGCATGGTGTCGGGCTGTTTGTCCTCGTCTAAATCAATCGGTTTTGCATCAGTTAATAAAGAACTGGAACAACACCAAATATAGTAAGAGTTTTACCCGCCTGAGATGTTTCGGGAATGCATTTAATTATTGGGACCTTGCCAAAGGATTTTATTTAAAGCCAGGTCGCTTACAAAACGCATGGAGTCATGGTAAAATATATCTGCTTACGAAAGTGTTGTGTCAGTAGAGGCAAACACGGTTAAAGTAATCAAACTGTTTGGTCTGGGAGTTGTTTTTTCTCGAGAAAATTCGCGTATGAACAAACACTCGATGCCATGCAGTTATTGTTCTTGGGGGAAATGGGGTTTCATGAGTATTGGTCATGTGTTTCGTCTCAAGTTGATTTCTTGTCTCAAACCAGAGACTTTGCTAATGGTCTCTTCAGTCTTGGCTATTCTCCTTCTAAACTGTAGCAATACTGTCTGCGTGTAATAATTTATTGTATTCACTAATTATTCCTTCGTGTTGGTTTTCAAAATGCAGTACATATTTAAAAGTGTGAAACGGCTTTTAAACTTTTTGTTTGAAAACTGTTTAGGTCGTTGTATAACAGGATTCTTCTGCCAGACCTGGAAAACCTAGAATGGTCGTGGAAAAGTTAAGGGAAATGAATTTATTTCCAAAAAATAATTACAAACTCAGCCAGGCCTGCATCTATAGATGGTGAATTCCAGGTTTAATACATTTTAAAATGATTTTACATAAAAACTTAAGTTCTGTTTAGCTCTGTTAAGATCTTGTACAACTATTTAATGGTACTTACGAGCAATTAGTTAGTATTCATGTATGGCAAGCAATTCAAGGTGGTCAGTGTGGTTGAAAAACGTAAAAACCATTCAATCATTTTTTTCTGCACATGTAAATTGGGTTCTAAAACAATTTCTTTGAGCAATATATGTGAAGAGCAGAAGTCATATTTTTAAAATTTTTAGTCGTCAGGAAAGATTGTTTTAAAAACTGGAAAAGTCAGGAAAGCTGGAAATTTCGTTTCTGGTACCCTGTAAGAGACTTATCCACATTAAAAAAAATGATTGCTTTCTGTATCTGTATTGGAGTGTAAAATAATATGCAGATGCTAATTTTCCCTACTCATTCTGTTATATCAATGAAATCGGATTCTTTGAAATTATGTAAGGTTACTAACGTTAATTCTTGGGGTTTTAGGACAGGCAGGCAAATTCTGAAATAAGAATTCAATAAAATGGACACATGGAATGGATTGGATTGATTATCCCTCCAAACCCAGTCAGTAGACGAAGTAGTTTGGTACTTTTTAAAAGTTAAAAACAGCTTGTAATTAACAAATGGAGTCCTATTCGCCTTCTTTGTCATCATTCAGAATTTGGTCAATGGAGATTTGCCATAAACATTTATTCAAGGTCTTGTAAGACGACAATGGCTCCTTGGGTGAAAATCCGTGTCAAACGTTTATTGGAATCTATTTGATGATTCGGCATACAGTTCCTTGTCTTCCTAACGTTGATTGCACGGTCATTAACTTATCTTTTGACCACGCAACGTCGTCCAGTTTGCCATCATCCCCTCCCCTTACTTGCTCATCGACTTTTATACATCCGTTTGGGAAACACTGAGCTCGCGGTTTGGGACTCAGCGCATGCTCACTTTTCTAAGCCCGAGATATCATTAAAGATAAGTTAATTATATGGTCATAATATTGGTCTTAGCGTACTTGTAATATGCTGCCTTCAGCTCCAGTTCCGGGGTTTGTTATTGAGCCGAGTTTTCTGCCTCATTGTAGGCCATAATTTTGGCTAAGAGATGTCAGCCTACAAACCCTTAACCAATTTGGTGCAATTAGTGGATCAATTAGCTTTGCTTTTCGCATATTGGCCCCATGCATTTAGTGCATGATGGATGTCCTATATATTTTAATTATACTCTGTGCACTGATTGAATATTGGTGGGCTGATTTTTGTCAAAACATGTTATTCATATTGCAGTGAATATCGATCGAGCCTGCATTATGGGTTTCTTATCTAATCGACTAAAATCACCGGTTGCATAAAACGGCGCCTTGATAACCAAGTTACGGCGCGTCATTAGCTTGTATATTCCCAGTTCTCGTAAAATTTGGTCACGATATAAGTTGGTTTTATGTTGGTTTTTCATCGTCTCCATGAGTAAATAAAGTACCGAAGGACTGACAGACTTTGTGTGTGTACGCAACGTGCGCATTATGGCAGTAGCTGTTGTTGGTAAATGGTAAACTGCCCACTTTCCCCATTTTTGTATTGTCAGAATTTGGGAGAGATCTTAAAATGGCGTTGTAAAACGAGTTACCAAACTGTTTTAGCGTGGGTTGTTCAGTTTATCGAAGGAAACTTGATTTTCTTTTCATGTCTGTTGTTTTTTTTGTGCAATTATTCACCCTCGAAATTACCTTTTTTCCTTCTTTGGAGGTAGTGGGAATCCTATTTAAAAAGTGGATGACTTCTTGCTGATATCATTTGCAATGAAAAATTATGCCCTCTCACGACCTTTTATAGCTGTTTATTCTACAGGGTGGCTTTTCGTTAGCAGATTTTATACCACCTACCCTTTGGCCACCTAATAGCCCCGATTTGAACCCTGTTGATTTTTCCATCTGGGGGGATTTGGTGCAAAAAAGTGTACCTAACAAAGATTCGTGATGTCAAAGGGTTAAGATGCCGAATTCTGGCCGATTGGGATGAATTTGATCAAACAGTGATGGACTCGTCAATTGCCCAATGGGGTTGAATACAAACTGAAACAGCTGTTGTGTTCGTACGTTTGTTGCCAATAGTTGTGCAAAATTGGATTTACTTTGATTAAAAAACAAAGTTACAAATCTATAAAAAAGGTTTCCCCCCCTTTTTTTGTAGCCACCCTGTATATATAGTGATTTTCTTGTATTTATATCCGATTGTAATCAAACAGCAGTGCAACTAGTTAGTTACATTTTGCTAGAGAGTTTCTTTAGTGCGAACTGGACAATTTCAGTTTTATTTTAAACAGTAGGCTACGTTCAGCTAGTGGCATTATTCTTGGAAATGCAATGTAAAAGCTGCGTTCGCCACCAGGGGGTGCTAAACCAGAATAAGGCCAATAGGCGTTTTAGTTTTAAAATTTAATAGACCATTAAAGTAATGGTGTTTGGCTGTCAGAGGTCGCTCTTTCCATCTTCATGGATGGCGGCGTTTGTAGGATGTACAGTATACATATGGCCTCAATTACACATTTGAGATGCTTTACAACTAACTTTTAATGAATTTATAGAGCTTTGAACCAGCCTGGTTTCAATTCACGATTTGTTGATGATCCCTGTCTTTCGTGTAGATAACGTAAATCATTTTATATCCTATTTGGGTGTATTCACAATTCTTGACAAGAGACCAGTCTACAGAACTTCCACAGTTTGGGTTCAATTTACAGGTGCAAACCAAGTATCCCCCTGTCGGTTTACTCCTTATTCCTGTTCTGAACCCTCATTCTTATGACCCTGACAAAGCCCCATTTCCTTTCCACCCGGCTTCTGGTGATCATGTTATTCTTTTTAGGAAGTGCCTAAGGTTTCTGCCTTGCCCCCGTAGCCAGGTGTCCTAAAATCGCTGATGCCGTTCTTTTTATAACTTTGGCAACAACCCTGGCTTAAATAACCATTGTTGTTTGTAAATCGTAGGGCCCTCCAAGGCCCTGTCTTTCACCTGCCTTTAGGTAGTGTGCTAGAGAGAGGGGGACTAACAAAGTTACCTACCAAGTCTCAATTAGAACAAGATATACCTGGTTGATGTGCCCTCACTGTTTAAAATGTGTTGGGCATCACGTTGTACTTGTATTTATTGTAGTTTGGTGTAAGAAGCCATTAAGGCCCATTATTAACTTGTTTATCAATGTTTGTTAAACTCTTAATTAAAGCAATCGGTTGATTGTAAAAGTGATATTGATATTTTCGTGAGCATATCTTTTGTATGGAATTTTACTTTTTGGGATCCTTCACTTTGTGGTATTTTGAGAAATTTCTGAATATACTGTATTATATGGTGTTTATCTACTGTATATCGGTTGTTGGTTTCATCACTTATCTTGTTTTGAAACTGGTTTTGCTACACATTGTAATCGTTATTCTTATAAATTATGTCATTTGGTGATGAAAGTTTCCAGTGTGGAATCTTTGGGGAAAAAAAGAAGCGCCGTAACCTGTTCCAGAAAAGGGAACTTTAGGGCAACCTGTGTGATCGTCAACAAAAGCTGGACCTGTTTATGTAACTAACAGACTTTGTATTGTGTCTGGGACATACAATGCTTTGCTGTATTCCGGAATCAAAAGTAAATTTAGTTAATTGTCTGCTTTTTAGCACGTAAATATGACCTATGTTCTTTGTACTTGTATTATTTGGTTGAGGCCCCGTTCAGACACTTAAGTATTTTCACAATATTTTCAGAATGTTTTACTCCATTGTTTCCTGTTGAACACAAGTTGAAAAGTTAAGATTAGCCTAGTTTCCTCTTCAAAGGGCCCCCAGAATAAGAAATCCAGTTTATTATTTTCGTATTGGTATAGGTGAAACTACATTTCAAAAACAAGATTTCTTAGTCAAAGAAAAAGTTTGCATTTATTGATCAGTTTTCAAAAAAAAAAAAAAAAAAAAAAAAATTAAAAAAAATTAGCCTATAAAAGGTAGCTTTTAAGGCTTAGCGGCTCTGGAATGGCATAGGCGCTTGTATGTAATTGAGCATAATGTTAGCCAAAATAGTACAAGAAAATGTTCTGGAAAAAGGATAATGGAAAATTTCTGGATTGCACTTGTTATCTCAATTTCTAAAAAGAGCCATATCGAAATAGGAGTGTACACGTACAGATATTATTACACGCAGCATCTGCGCGTTCACATTCATGCAGTTTTAATAGAAAATCGACCACCAATTTTGCAAGCTTTTTCTTCTTTTTTTTTCTCCAGTACATCTTTGCCCCGAAGCACCAAGCATAAAATACCGCAGGGAAACGTCGTAGGTTTCCTTCCAATACATGTGCCTTAATCAACATTTTTCACAATAGGCAACGAGTGATTGCCTCACCCTATTCGCTGTTGCAGACAAGAGTGGATGAAAAAAATGGTGCCCATTGCATTCAGACTCGGATGTCCTAGAGTTGGATTGAAGATGGTGTATTTCTCCATTCAAGTTCAATTCTGCAGAATCCCATCTTTGCCTTTTGTGTAGTCAGATTGGCACTTTATATAGGAACATTAGGTCCCTTACTTAATTCACGCAGGTGGCTGAATAGCCTTTGAGGCTGGAATGGCATATGCATAGTATGTCATTCCAGCCACCTAGGGCTGTTTAGTCGCTTATCGATCCATCTTTTTTGAATTTGTTTACTCATTGCAGATTTTTTCTATTAATACTTCCATCATAGACTTTTTTATTGATAGTGGATTTTATACTCAAATTTGACATCCCTTATATTTTGTAACGCTACCACGTCCTTCTCTTAAAACTGGGGTCTTTTAGTGACAGGTGATTGATTTCCGCACACTTTTTGATTAAATGAATAAATATTTTTATTAATCAACACTATTGTACATAAAATTACACAAATTATGGGGGGTTTGGTAAATACTCTAGGTTGGACTATGTCCCTAAGTTTATAAGTTGATAACTAACTATCTTAAATATAACTTTACAACTGGACAGAACTTCTGTCTGACCCTTTTTACCTATGTAAAAAGATTATCTTAAATCTCGGTTAGGTCCAACTTAAACCTCTATTAGGTCCAACTTAAACCCCTGTTGGGTCTAACCTGAACCTCTGTTAGCTCTGTCTTAGACCTCTTAGGCTTCTCTTAAGCCTCTCTTAGGTCTGTCTTAGCCAGCAGAAAGGACAGTTAGAGTCAACTGAATGTTGTTCTTAATCACTACAAAATATTGTTTTCCAACCACCTTATAGCTTGCAGAGCCAGCAGAAAGGATGGTTAGTTACAATGGTTGGTGTGTTTGGGGGAGTCTGCCTGGGCAGACTCCCCACCTAAACTTTTGAGAAGAGACCTGGAGATATTCTCCAGTGTCCAACTCCAAAACTTTGTCTACTTTGCCAACTGAACTCCTAAAACTTAACTGAAAAACTGAAAACTGAAAAAAAAACTAACTGCAAAAGTCAGGATCCACAGTATTTAAGGAAAACTGTAAGACCCTGCCCTTATCCATGAAACTGCTCCGCCCAATCATTTTCACCCAAGATGGCCTACCATTTGCTGGCCAAATTGGTGGGCTGTGAAGTGCTGGAATAATCAACCAATGGGAATATTCTAAGGTGTTGCATAACATAACATAACATCAGATGATTGCACAACGTTGCATCAGTTGTTGACACTGCCATTTCTTGGAAATTGGCCATCCAAGCTCCCCCATGAAAGGAATTCCATAAACTGACCCCCTGCTGAAAATGGCAAAAACTTAAGCCTAACGGTGAAATCCTAATTTTTCCTTAACTTTTCTAAAATTAACCAAATCTGTAATAATCTATATTTTTTAATTTGGTTTTTACCGTTCTGAAAACCTTCACTTCTCCTAAAAAGCTGGTTATCTCACAATTTATAGCCCAAAGTACGTACCTGGCTGATCGTTTGAAAAAGCATTATTGTGGGACGTAAACCATGCATCCCACCTGCGCTAATGAAATTGTGTCACATAACACACACATGAATTATATAGCTAGAAGTTTTTCATTTTAAATGTGGCCTGTGTTGCCAGCTGCTGTTTAGCGTTTACTTTTTCTTCGTGGCCTTCATTTTTTATTGATTATATTGCCTTACCGTTTTGAGGTTGACGACTCGTGATGTGCATTTCGAGGACAAATTTAATCTTAATTGTTGGGACTCGATGCAACCATTATAAGATTCAAGGTGATGAAACGTGACAAAATGGCGCCGAGCCAGCAGTGGTTCTCAATTAGTAAGAATTGAAAAGAAATACGTAATTAGATTTCCTTCTTTCCTGGAGGGGAAAAAATGAATAAAAAAGTAATTTTCGAACTTTTATGGTTAAAGCGAGCTAGCAAAAAACTTGGTAGTAGTGACTATAAAGTTTTGTAAGCTTATCGAGCACCAAGGCCGATTTAAACCAACATGGGCGTAGCCCATCACAGTGAATTCTAGACTGCTAACAAGCCACCAGAAGGGTTCTAGAGAGTTTAGGCTATTGACAAACTTGTCTAAATATTTCTGTATTAATAAAGTAATTACACCGATCTTTGATTGATGTAAATCTTCAGGTGTCTGAATATTGAATTTATGAGTTATTGCAGTAGAATGCTAGAGTGCCTTTCTAGAATGCTAACAAGCCACCAGAAGGGTTCTAGAGAAGTTTAGGCTATTGGCCAACTTGTCTCAGTTGTGTGTGATTATTGGAATTATGAATTATTAAAGTAGTATGTTTGTATGTCTTGATTTACTTCAAACTTTGTGAAACTTTGTTCTATAAATAAGTCACACACGAAGTGGATTGCACAGCTAGAAATATATCTGCGTTTTTTTCTTCGAACATCTCAGGAAAATTATTATTTTGTTGTTGCTCACTGTGTTAAATTTAGCTCCAAAATGGTCGTAAAACTACGTCGAAGGAGGTAATTTCAAGCTTGCGAGCCACGTTTATTGGTCGAGTGATCTGGTGTGGAGTTTTTATGGGACAGCTATAAGGTTGTTCCTCATTGATAATTATGCACTCAGTAGGGACGTTGATGACGCATAGAAGGCCATCAACTATTCCTCGAGGTGTAAAAGGATGCACCTTCCTTATTTAATGAAAACTTTTTATATGCCAACCAGTCTTTAGCCAGATTGGTATTATGTACAGTTGAGTTGGAAGTTGGATCTTTGCAAATCACTGCACACGGTGAATCTCTCTACTCCATGGAAAAGTTGTTGTTGGCACTTTTCTAGATAGACGATCATATTATAGATCCTCGCATTCCACACTTATATGCATCTGCATTGATTCGCATTGATTTTTTTTTCTCCATCTCCCATGTTGGAAGATTATAAGGACGCCCAAAGCTCCCTTTGGAACGATATGCCAATGTGTCTTGCATTCCGAATGGCAAGTAAATCGAAACGCTCCATTAAATGCCGATTAACGGAGTAATTCCTTAAAGCTTTCAGCTGTAAATGATGAAATATGACTTATTTCCAGTGGCTTCTGCAGTGCTTAAGGATTAAGCGGGTGCCTGTTTTTAAAACCCCCTGCCAATGCTCCTAATACTTTTTTTTTTTCTGGGAGGGGTATAAGGGATTTGCCATGTGCTAAGTCGCATTGGAGAAACTAATACATGTATCATTCTTGCAGCATGTGGCACTCCATTAACACACTCCTCCATTCTGTAAAGTGCGAGGTAACCGATTTTCAAATGTGTGGATTTATATGCCTTTAATTCTGTTGCTCACAGCGTGAATCTTCTACAGGTGGCTCATCACAACGGGCATCCGAAGTTATTGGTTTTTAGCCTCCGATGGCATGATTTGCATAAAATCAATCGCTTGACATGACCTAATAATCCTCCATTGCATCTTATCTACATACTCGAATCATGGAAACGCAGTGCCAATATTTGAACTTTGTTTAAGCACCATTGTTAATGCACTTATAGGCACTATCTTTCTTTGCCTCGCACAATTATTGTGTAAAATATAACATGCAAATTCACTTTCGACACCATTGTCTAGGCTTGGGAAATGTTTGTTGTTGCATTGCTGCAACTTATCGTTTTGGCTTAATATATAATTGCACAGTAAGAAACGTGGGTGGGAAAACCACATCTTAAAACCGCTTTGGTGATGTGAGTAAATTCACTTTTTGTAGTTCAACAGGATATAGATACATCATCTGTACAAACAAACATAACACAATACAACCAATAAACTCAATTTAGACTGCAGTGCCAATTAATGGTTTTATAAATTGCTGGAACATGGTCTGAATTTGTCTTGCAACGAATTAATGGTTGTGTCCATGTTTGTTGAAAACATTAGTTTCTGCAGAATATTCTGTCGTGGTTAACTAAAGTTTAACATTTACCGGTTAGGATACAAGACTTCCTCGTGGTCCATAGGTGGATGGTGTTCCTTTAAGTTCGGTATGCACCAGAGGAAACATACACAAACACATATAACATACACAAGAAACACTGAAACAAAGTTTCCAGCATGTTTTTCGAAACATGTACCGCAAATTTCCTTTGATCCAGGCCGCCTCTTGAGCGATCGCCAGGACACACGAAATGTGTCAGAAAATGACCGTTTTTCGACACATGTTTCACAAACACTTCTGGACACACCAAGGTAGCATGTGTGTGTTTCATGAGCTTTAATGTTTCTTTTGGTGCATACGCACCTTTACATTTCATCTTTTTATTACAATGCTTGGCTGCCTCTCTATTTTTAGAACTGGGTCCTTGAGTTGCTATGCTCTGCCGACAAAAATAAAGTTGTCCAATTGGAGAAAATTAAATTTTAAAATGCTGACGTGTGGACTAAATGTGAAATTGCAAAAGAAAAGAAAGGGGGGAAAAATGAAAGTTGGATTACATTCGCAAATCCTCGCGTTTGATGATGTCATTTGAACTGTACGGCCTTTGTAAAATTAGCTCATTTTACCCTTATTTTCCCAATGGGGTACTTTTTTTGTGTGTGTGTGTGTTCTGCATCTACCTCGTTGTTTATGATGATGCAATTGGTGCGTGGCAGAATTGCATATATTGGCAGTTAGAAACGAACGTTTCCTTATTCTCTAATGTTCTGCCCTAACTTTTGGTACAAACTTCCTGTAGCTTTCCTGCTCTTAAATCCCATCTACTATCTAGAGAAAACGAACAAATACATTAATTTCGAGCAACAGGACTTCTATTTGGGTCTAAGTAGGCGATTGCAGTTGCCTTGGCAACCTTCTCGTTGCTTCTGCCATGGTTTTCTGTGAAAAGACTGATAAAAGTTGGGAGTATCTTACAGTTCTTGAACGCCTGTTATATGCCAATTGCTTACTTACTGCACGTCATACGTGGGATTGATGGCATTTCAAGATTGAATGTCATTAGTGCGTTTGTGATGCATCCTCGTGTGATGTACACTTTCAAGTTGTTGTCAACTAAGTGGAGTGTACTCGATTATGAAAGGGTACAGTTGGATTATTAGGGATACTCTCAAAGAGAATGTTTGTACTTGTTTTCAAGAGGTTTTAAGGTGCGATTCCACGTGAGAGAAACTCTCGAGATGCTCTCCAGAGCAGTTCTCAATGTAGCACGTGTAAATATGCGCGTGCTACTGTTCGAGAGCTGGCCCTGATATCAGCTCGCAAAATACGAACCATGGTCCGATTCTGAGAGCAGCTGTCGAGATGCTAATGTTTAGGATTTTTTAATGATTAAAAGTAAGTTTTGGAAATTTTGTGGAATACGAGATGCATGACGAGTTATCACGTGGGAACGCACTTTAAAGGTCGGTATACACCAGAGGAAACATACACAAACACATAAAACATACACAAGACACACTGAAACAAAGTTTCCAGAATGATTTCGAAACATGTGTCGTAAATTTCCTATGATCCAGACCGCCCCTTGAGCTATTGCCAGAAACATCGAAATGTGTCAGAAAATGCAGTTTTTCGACACATGCTTCACAAACACTGGTGCATACGCACCTTTACACTCTTTTTTTCAGAATGTTTTTTTTTTAAGAACTAGCCACGTGCATCATGCTTTTTTAATGACTTGCACGGTTCTTGGGTTTTTAAGAATTTTGACTATGGAATACTCAATGCTGTTTGCTGATTTTACATCATCAAACACAAGATAGTGTAATATATGTTTATTTTAATGAACTTCACCAGTACTTCTTAGAAGAATTGATCGATTGAGTCTGACAAGTTGAAGACATCCTGAGAAGGGATTGTTAAACAAAAACCTAAATACAATATACAGGATACAATTTCCTGACGTTCTGGCAGCTTAATTGCCAATCAATGAGGCATTGTTTTTTGGAAATTGACTAGTTTAAATTACTAGCTGCATGATTAATGGTATTATGTATCTATAATATCTTCCAATTCATCGATTTGGTGAATTCCAATACGGTCACCACAGTTCTGTACAAAATATTCGATGTAAGCAAAAGTCGAGTTTGTAGATGGTTATGGAATGTGTTCAAAGATAAAAGCTCATCTTATATTTTTAAGGCATTCCAAGCATGGAAAAAATATTATTATTGCATTTCTCTGGTTTTCGAATTCCTTAGTCCAATGCGAGCTACGTATTTTATAGGGCAAACTGAACAATTTGGAAAGTTTTTAGGGGGTCATATAGATGTCAGAGAAAATAAAGTTTTCTATTATTATGAAACCCGGTTTTGATGTCGGCTGGTTTTCGATTTTCATTTTTAAAAATTTCTTAAACATGCAAGTCATTATTGCGAATATGACCGATATTTGAGTTCATGTTCTGTTAATGGATGGTGCAAATAGGTGAGAATTTCACATATCTAAACAGGTGCGTATGTTTTACGATGTGGAATGTTTTCTTGCGCGGTTGTGTTACTTTAAGTAATCTTGGCTCTAGAAATACACAATGTTAGAGGGATCCGTTATATTTACGATCTGATGTAATGTGCTTTCTTTAATTTGACAGCCTTATTAAACATAGATTACACTGTCGGTTTAAATTTTGAACCTTTGCGATTAGAATATATCAAGATGTTTGCGTAAACTGGCCGTATTATGCTAATTAGGTTAATGGCTAAGTTGGTATCTGCTGGAAGTCTTAATTCACTGCGCAAAGATTTCAGAGAAGTGCAGTGATGGTTTTTATCAGAAACTCGGATTATGGTTTTCCTGTCCGACATAAGCCAATGTCGATGACATATACATGTATACTTTTATCCTTATGTATATATATTATCCATTACACTTACTATATGTAACATTACTTTTAAACATAATTTGCATCGGATTCATGAAAAGTAGGAATGTTCACTTCCTTTTTTTTTTCATTTATCAAAGTGTATTTACAGTACTTCCCTTGACAAAATAAAAGCGGGACATTATTGCATTGTGAATGAAAGTAAAAATTGGAGAGACTTGATTTCAGGATTCTGCTGCGTATAAGGTCTTTGCTTAAACGAAATTTAATAACGTCATAATGCAATATCAGCATATCGAATTTGTCAATAAATAATCTTTTTTGAGCCCGTGGCAGCTGAAATAGATTTCGATATGTGGCGATGCCAAATGCATGCATGGTAACAGACAGTATATAGTGAATTTTCAATAATAATAATGACAGGGATTAGGTGCGTTAAGCTCTTTGGGAGAAACAAAATTTGCGGCTTAAGTATCGGGATTACTAAACCCTATACATCCGTACTGCTGTCACTGCACAGTTTAGATTAATGCTGTAATGAGAATTTCCTTAATTTCTGCGTTAAAAACGGAATTAGTAACAATGGATCATATTTGATGAGCTGCTGATCGCAACAACCTGTGGCGTTGGCTGCTAATCGTCTCCAAAATGCTGTTAAGTACCTTCATGTAGGTGGCTTAAAAGCCTTATACGGCTGGAATGTTATTGGGATACCATGCAGGTTGAATAGCATTTCATTCCTTTGATATTCCAGTCTTCCTAAGGTTGCTAGCTGCATACTTGAATGCTCCTATTGGCAGGATGTCTTGGGCATAATATCACTTGGTGGTCCATTATCTTGCTTGGCTGACAGCCTGAATTATCAGGTTTTCTCCCATTCATGCTTGTGAATTTGTGATACGTCTAAAACTTTTCGTGCAACATATCGGTCTTCAAAGTCATCCTGGACTTGAAACTTGAAGGAGAACCAGACGTTCAAGAGCTTCTAACACACCTGAAGAGATCTTTCCAAGCACTAATGAGCTGTTTCGCCTCAATTCTGAACCATGTTTAAAATATGAGTATGTTGTCGGTGCATAATTTATATAAATGAGTCGGAATTAGCTAACTAGCTGTTTGCACATGCAGCTGTTGATCAGACCAATCAAATGAATATCAGCACACGAGACCTAGATCTGCTTGCTGTCTTGAGTGCCTTTACTGTCTCAGTATCCCCAGGGCAGCAGTTTGGACAGTTTCAATCTACAAATGAAAAGTTCATTTTCCCATCTGCAGCTATGGCTTCATTTAATCACAAATGTCCATAGCATGCTGCAAGATTTTTTTTTCTGGTAGCCCTGGCTCTCCAGGAATGAAAACTGTGGCTGGTAGCCTTAGCTTTGATGGAATGCCTGTGTCATTTCAGTCTCCTAAGGCTGTTCAGCCACCTTCGTGAAGGTACTTATTGAATCACTGCTGTGGTGGCTTCCACTGAATCAATCTTGACAGACTGATACCATCAGCATGCGCTTTATCATTGCACTATGAAGGCATCAGTCAGGACTCGGAATGTGAGTGTAAAGCCGTAAAGAGGAAACACTCTTTACTTGAAACGTTCTTCAACAACTGTAGATGAAAGAAGATTTTTTTTGTTCCACCAATGGCAAATGTTCTTGTTAACTTGTTTCTTCATTTTTCTTTGAAGTTTTATAGGGCGAGGGAGGCATGACTGACATCCTCGAAGATCCAAAAAAAAAAGACAAATGTTGGCATCTTGCAATGATTTTGCAAACCAAAATTATCCAAATTTCATTTGGTAGATGTAGTTAGCAACAGCTTTGCAGTGCAGTGTATAGATTTAGTTTTCTCATTCTGCTCACGGTGCTTTTCTCATTTTACGCTTTTATCCGGTCCATCGCAAACTGAATTATTATGCAAGACTAATTTGCGCTATATATGGGAATCCATGGATTGAAATATACGAGGCAGTCTTAATTCAGCGCCTCGAAGACCTAAGGTATAGAGGTTCCGTCTCTTATGCTGAGCATGTGTTAAAGCGTAATTATACTTTCAGTGTATCCATCCTGAAGGCATTTTAATAGATGTTATTTTCTACACCGTCATATTATTGGCCCCCGCAAATGCAAAACACTGCGTTAGCAAGATTGATTATTGTAATAACGAGAATGTTTGGCATATTAACACGAATGGAAAAGCTCGCTCGCAAAGTTTTATTATTGCGAACAGGCCCGTATTTATAGCTCCATCATGGAAAATAACCCGGGATAATTGACAACATCATTATTTTGCCTAAATGCAAATGCAGTATAGCGCCAGGCAGAGGCATAAGTAGAAATCCAACCCCTCCAGTCATTAATGCACGTCAAAATGATATTTATTTTATATTATGTGTCAACCAATAACTTGAAAATCGCATTAATGCCATTGGGAGCGAGCGAGCTGCTCTCAATATGGAGAAGAAAATGAAAGGAAATTCCAATTTGTTGCTGAGTGAACACCCTGACGCTTCGATGATGGAAATTGGGGCTGTTTTTCGATGTTAAGCTCGATATTACCCAATATGAAGACGTGGTGCAACGTGCATAACTTTAAACAGATTTATGGGAATCAGGAAACTCGTCAGAACCTTCATTAAATCTTCATACGCAATTTTGTCATTGATTGGTGAATCTCTTTAATGACGAAATGAAGATTGGTCCCTGTTTGTAGTGTAGTTATTGAGGCAATTTATAAAAAAGGTCATTATTCAATCAGATTTTTTTCTTCATGTTTTCATGTTTTTTGGTACACCTTTTGGTTTTTTTAAAATTATGCTTGAAATTTGTGTTAGACACGGCGTTTTGCTGGAATTTCATGACAGAGTCTGGGCATTTTGGCAGAATAATGGAAAAAATTCTATAGGAAAAAATAATGTTTTCAAACTCTCTGGAAAAATGGTGATAATTCAGGGGAATGATGCTGCTTGAATTTTAGCACACTAATAAAGTTGGGAATTATGTTTGAAATTTGTGTTAGATACAGCGTTTTGCTGGATTTTCATGACCTAGTCTGGACATTTTGGCAGAATAATGGGAAAATTTATATAGGAAAAAATAATGTTTTCAAACTCTCTGGAAAATTGGTGATAATTTAGGGGAATGATGCTGCTTGAATATTAGCACCCTAATAAAGTCGGGAATTATGCTTGAAATTCGTGTTAAACACCAATTTTTTGCTTGAAGTTCATGACCAAGTCGGGATTTTTTGGCAGAAAAATTGAAAATTTCTATTGAAAAACAACAACTTTGTTTTCAAGTTTCTGGAAAAATAGTGATAATTTAAATCATTACTGTTCTTGAATTTTAGCACCTGCAATAAGTTGGGAATTATGCTTGAAATTTATGTTGAACACCAGTTTACGCCCTTCCACGTTGGTAATTTCTGTTAATCGGTATTCTATGTAAAATTAAAATAACTTTTTGTCTTGGTATTAAAAATAATATCTACATTAAATTCTCTAGAAAGATTTCTGACTCGTGCAAGTGGTCCTTGAACATGTAAAAATTGAGCCTTGGAAATCATTTAATAGAATTTATGTATTTTTTTATTATTAAGGCGTGAGAAATGGGTTTTAGACGTTATGATGTTGTACAAAATAATGTAAGCGTAACTTGCAATATTTTCGAAGTATGCCTGAAGTAATTCATTTTTAGATTCGAAGTTAACTCGTCTGACATAGGATTTTGGGATGACTATGAAAGGTTAAGTTTCTATTTTTAAATAGGCTGGTTTGACTCAATCCTATTAAGAACTAGGTCAACATTTGATGTCCTAGTGAAGATTCATACTAAAATGAACCTGATTGGGTAGTTGAGGCACATTCTCCAGGGAAGAATCATCGTATTGGCTTCTTGCACTTCAATAGATTTCATGGTTCTATACGGGGGTGGTGCCCAATCATTTTAGGAGATTGCCCCCCTAACTTGGTCATAGGATTTGAGTGATTGTGTCTATTCCTATAGTGGTCGTTAGGCGTTAAAATATGGGAAACAAGATGTGAATTACAAGAAAGATCAAAATGTTTGAATAACCCCATAGATAACTTTTCTCTTCAGAGCCCCAACGTGCACCAATTTAGAGAGTTGATCATTTCTGTCACACTCTCGGAATGTTGGTAATCGCCCTTAACAAATCTGGCTGCCCTACGTTGGACCATCTCTATATCCTGAATATGAACCATCCTGTGAGGGTTCCAAATAGGAGCGTAATATTCCAACATAAAGCGAACCAGAGTTGCTTAGCCAGTGTCCTTTACATTTTCCGCACATTCTTCGTTGAATGAATCTTAAGGAACCAACAATTTTTGTGAAATGGTAATTCCAAGAGAAATTTTTTGTTAATATAATTGTTTCTCTGAATATTTAAGTTATTTTAAAAATGATTCCTTCTACAGACGTTAAATAGTACATTATAGTACAGTGGAGTCTCACTTAAATGAAACATTCAGTTATACAAACAATTTCTTGTTCCCCGGCAAAACTCTATTTAACCCTGTGTAATGCATTTTTCGCTTATACGATATTCAGTTATACAAAACTTCCACTTACTATACAAAGGGTGATTCCTTCCCCTGATGTAATTCCCTTGTGTAAATACTATTCAATTATAAGAAGAGCTTTTTCACATAATTGTGAAGCGTTTCGTCTATTCTAAAGACG
>JAQGAE010000347.1:0-40094 GCA_034696685.1 Julus scandinavius | reverse complement strand
AAGACCTGTTCACAGTCAATAATAACATCAGACTCTTTTTCGTTTACGTCTTTAGAATAGACGAAATGCTTCACAATCATGTGAAAAAGCTCTTCTTATAATTGAATAGTATTTACACAAGGGGATTACATCAGGGAAAGGAATCACGCTTTGTATAAGTGGAAGTTTTGTATAACTGAATATCATATAAGCGATCAATGCATTACACAAGGTTAAATGGAGTTTTGCCGGGGAACAAGAAATTGTTTGTATAACTGAATGTTTCATATAAGTGAGACTCCACTGTAATATAAGATTAAAAAAAGACTAACTCAATTAAAGTGAATTTAAGATACCATCAACTTGCTAACATATTTTAAGCACATCTTTCTTTGTGGAGTAGGCTGTCCATTGAACACGATGACATTTATATATATATATCCGAGTATCATATTGGGAGCCATCCATTAAAAAGCATTGTTGCAATAGTATCTAATGTAAGAAAAGTAATCTCTCGCGGTAATTCCCATAAGGAAAATCAAACGGTTGAAAATGATGACTACAGAACACCATAATTCCCAATGATAAAATCTTAACAAAACTTGAGCAATTCTTTGATTGGATAACAAAATCGCTTAATCACGTCGCGAAGTGGTTGTTGAATTAATCCTTACTTGAGGTTGGTACATGACAGAGCTTGTATCTGATAAATAGAGTTGAAAATGTGAGAGTACTGTAATAAACAAATTTAAAACCTGCTTATGATTTCAGTAAACAGCTGACATTACCAGAGGGGACCTAAAAATAGGATCCTTTACATTTGAAACATTCCTGTCTATACAATATTGTAAAGCGTTTAAAGGACATTCGGACCATGTTTTTTCAAATTCTCCACAATCTTTGCATATTTTAAAAGTTTGCTCATTCGCCAAACTATCACATGCAAGCATCTCACAATTTCTAAAATCTCACAAAATTTAACTACACATTTTACATTTTACATTCTTCCTTATGAAATTGCCCTTGTTTTGTAGTCATGCCCCAGATTCAATGCTAACTTGCCAATAACTCTTCGCAACGTTTTTAAGCATTCAAAATTCGAAAAATTTGCAGCAGGAAGCTCATGGCAAACAAACACAAATTCTTTATTCACAACTTAAGCGTTTGTTTGCAACCTGCGTAGTATTCAACAGTTGCTAATACCCGAGAGTCAAAAAGAAGAACAAAAATCAATTCCTCTATCGAATTCAACGCTTGGCAACAAACAACCTGAGCTCAGTGTTGAGGCTTATTTGCAACTGACATTGAGGGGCTTACAGAGGCAAGATATGTATTATGTGAAGAGGTAAAAGTCAACAAGAGGCAGTTTGAGCAACAGCCTAAGGTGTGACATCGTCAGCTGTAGGGAAGCCATTTAAGCCCGTTGAGAATCTCTCGAAATTCCTACTTGAGCCGTTATGTTATGGACACCGGAAAACGTCAATAAAACGCCGGAGCTCCGTGGGATGTCGCACCTGTTGGCTTTGCACTGACTGTCCACTCCAATGCCTCATCAGGTGACTACACTCAGTAAATAAATTGATCGAACGGGCTATGATGAGGCTTTCAACGGGATGTCTCAAATTGGCCAATTAATCACGAAGGAGAAACACAAAATGGCAGCCATTTTGTCAATGTTGACATGCACATTAGAGACCAGCTTAGCGTTTATTGCAGCCGAACAACCGCGTGCCACTGCATGAAAACGCGCACTTGCTTAAGGTTTACTGACAACGATTAAGGGGGGAATGAATGAATTTTAATCTGTATACACAGCCAATGTTCCTGCCCCAAATAATCAAATGCTCTTATTGCTAAAAGGTTGGATAAGATGACAGGACGGTAAAGAAACAAGGGCGAGACGCTGGTTTTAAGCAAATCCAATGCAACAAGAGTGCTGTGCCCTCACAAGTCTTACTAAAAACGTTTCAATTACCGGACATCTTGTTTTAATACATGTCCATTCAGAGTGAAGGTTGACAAGGATTACAATGGTAGTAAAATTCGTTTCCAAAGCCACATAAAAATTACAAAATTCTTCCCAATGTCTAACAGTTTCTAGTTTCGAGTCCTAGAGTGATTTGCACTTTGAAACAATAATACGGATTTTCGACCCAACTTTAAATCTCCAAATACCATTCCATCAAAATCTTGACGATCCAGGGCTGTTGTTTAAAAAGACAAACTTTGCAAACTGTAAAAAATGCAGTATAAAAAAAGCCCTATGCACTCGTGCGGGTGTACACCGTGTTTTAAGGGTTTACCTTCTCGTATTTATGTTGATTTTGGTCCATTTTCGGATCACTGAATTCGCAATAATTCTCCGCGAAAGCCTGCGCTTCGGTCAACTGTATAGTGCGAGACAATGGCCTTCCTCGGTTCGAGTTTCTCGCTATATTTACAGAAGAAGTCAATTTGCTAGAGTTTTTCGATCATTTTGGCCACTTACCGCACCCATCTTACAGTAATATAAACTTTTAAGAGAGGAAGCAATGGCGTCTTCCATGCTAACTTTCATTGAACTCTAGTACCTCGAGTCCTAAAAACCGCACGAGTGGCATAAACGCAGGCCATATTGGAGAGACGAGGATTTCCAGAAGCGCTTTTTCCCTCTACCGAATTTAAAGCTAGAAGCCTTGTAAGTTTAAGGATGCCCACTATAACTGTGATGTCGCAAATAAAATTCCTTTTTAAGTATTCCCAAACGACACCGGGTACAAAACCGAGGGATTCGAGCAAATACACACTCGCAGAAAATACTGCCGAGGCTATACTACAGTCTTACTTCTGCACAAGCCGAGCGTACATAAGCGATAAAAAGCGGAATAAAAGATAAAAACGGATAATGGTCCACACACACACGCTTTTTTTTATCTCATCATTTCCTTTCCTTCAACATTTAGTTAAAAAAAAAAAACTTTTCTCACACAGTCCTGCATGTTTAGACCCGCACTCAAGCAACGCTGGCTAGTTATTTTACACAAGCCCTTGCTTTGGTCATTGGACAACACTCTCAGTAGATTGCAAACATTTGTGGTTTTATTGAACGTACAAAAAGGTTGGTTTGCAGCGATGTTTGTCAAGATAAAGACTGACATCTAAATTGAAAAATGACATTGGAACCAATCAGCATAATAATGTTTAACACAAAAGGGGTTTAGAAACTATAGTGATCAACATCTTAACTATAACATTTTCATTTGGAAGTAACATCAATCTCAATCATTGATGGAATACTGTATGAAATAAACGTTAAATGCATTGTATCTGACTGTATCATGCCCATGGCGTAGGTCATTATAAAGCTCATCAAGTTAATTACAACGAGTAATAAGATGTGGTTAGGGCCTAGCTTACAACCTAAATCTGGGTTCTGAATGGGCTATCGCATGGGCAAGAGGGAAGACAAAGAGAAGTCAGACACAAAAGAGGGCCCCACATGGTCAGAGGTACGTGCCAAGGGCTCATTGCCACTTTGGTACATGGTGGGGGGGGGGGGGGAGGAACCTCCTCGTAAATCCCTTCAATTTCAGATTGTACTCCGGTCGAGCGAATCCGAAGTAAAAAGGTCAATTCCGTGCATTTCATTGCCAAGGGTCCAATATTGCGATCCAGCGTTCCCCGAGCACGTATTCATTTTTTTAAAGGAATAATTAATGGTTATTATCAAGGGCGCCATTAAGAGGAAATCCCGCGTAGAAAATCCCTATTGGACCTCATGTTAATTTCCTAGTCACAGATTTCTTAGTGCCATAACGCTTTTATCGATGCCCCGCATGCCGTATAAAAGGCAAGGGCCTTTGTTCTCCCTTTTGTTTAAATTTATAGTCAACTGGATGTATGACGTCATTAATAATGCCGTTTCCGGCATAATCCCATTCAACGATGGGTTACGGCTTCTAGTATATTGTGAATATGTAAAAACGCCAATGGTGGTGAGGGAGGCTGAGGAGCAAGGGGACAAAATCAACGCCATGCCTGATAAAAAAAATAAAAACCAGAAATGGCGTCGTTGACTGAGCGGGGGTGAATTTAAATGGCATTCAGTTTGCCACCCATAAATCTCATCAGAGCGAACAATGACCCCAGTGTGCATACATTAGTAAAATGTTATCCAAATGTACACTTCGGCTTTCAAATTAATGTAAATTCTATACTCAATTCAACTATGGACTGCCTGGCACCCCCCCATATGAATTAAATTCCCTGACCTTCCAACTCAAACTCTGGAGTGTCTGAGGAAACAAGCTCAATTGTAGTTAACACTTGATGGTAACACTACAAAATAACATCAACAAGGTGTGCCTCAGCTTTTAAAACCCTTTTGCACCAGTATTTGTTGTAGGATAGTCTCAGGTACACTCTGAGCTTTTTTACACATCCCAGAAATAGCTGAACTACAGGTTTTATCTCCCTCTCTTTCTCTCCTTCGGATACTAATAATCCAATCGTCTTTGAGCACTTCATTAAATTCAACTTTCCCCTTGTGTACCTCCATCATTTTATACGATCCCCCCAACATTCATTCCGTTTCTTCTTCACTCAGCCAATTGACCATTTTTCGTCTTTTTTTCGTCTAACAAATGTCTAGCAAAAGCCATCTTTTTTTTTACCCCTACTCTTCCGCCATCTTCCCCCTTTGCGTTCCCCGTCTCCAGAGGGCGTATTTTCCGCATGGTTAGTCAATTGAACACGATACAGCAACACAGTATGCGCATAATAAAGAAAAATACGAGGCAAACACATATTGCAGGATGGGCAAACACGAATAATGCAAATATTCGATAATAAAATTAACGTGAAAACTATTAAAATGGCATTCATTCAGGCTCTCTTTTCATGTTCTACGAAATCATTTTTCGTAGCCTCCTTTGTCCGCCAAAAGGGGGGATAAACCCACATTTCCATCTGAATTAAATGCATAAATCTGACACAATGGTGACAGTGTGCAGGTGCGATAAAGTCATTGGATTAGCAAGAGTAGTATGCCCATTGCTCCATCACAATTATCCACAAAAAAAAACTTTTCAAAAAATGCAAAAGTTGTTGTCATATGTATATTTTGTACTATATTAGAAGAGTTTCGCAAATGTAGGGTCTCGGACTTTAAAATTTCTATTCTTGTCAACTTTTATAATGTAAATCGTTTGGAAAACAAAAACATCTTACTTTTATTCTATTGCTCTTTTAGTTAATTGTGATAACAGAGCATTTTAACAATTCTCAAAATCGTATGCCACTAGAACCCTTTCAGAACCCCTAGTGCCTTAGCAACATCAGGCCTTGTAGAGGGTCCTTTTCGCTTCGTACTTTGGTCTAGTAACAAAAAAAATGTCAACGTAGGAGGGATAATAAAGGGCGGCTGTAAAAATCCAATAGAAGATTTAAAGTGCTTGACCAAAGTGATTTGGACAACGTGTGGCCCTCAAAATTAAATCATAAATTTATCGGTGACGTATCATGAATGAAGTTACTGCTGCTAGGCACGAGTGCAATTACATGGATAAGAATGAGGGACATAGGGGACAAAGAATCGAGAATGTTATTATTATGCCAGGTTTTCAGTAAATGGAGAGTGCCAAAAAAAAAAAAAGACAATGGCAAAGACACATGGGAAAGTAAGGCATTAAACAGGGAGGTATCACAAAGTACAGATTTTTAAACCTAAAAAATTGTTTTACATACAGATTGAGTTAAAAAGAAATATTTGATAGAGAATGGATTCCCATTTTGTAGTGTCGGAATTGTTAAAGATATATGTAATTCATATAAACATAATGTAATATCGGTGCATATGTCCATAAAGTTTATGAAACCTTCAAGTTTCTGAAATATGAGAAACATTCAAGTACAAGCCAAAACGATACATTGCTGACATTTTCACAATGAAAAGCCATGACACAGATTAGTTCAGTTTCCTGTTTAAAAGCATTTCCAGATCTGCTTTCACCCATCGATTACTACCAATATTAAGGCCAAAGAAAAACTTTAACTTTACAAATGGGCCTTTGAACAAGCAAACAAAAAAAACTACCTCAACTGCCCTACAGAAAGGTTAGCATATTGCACGAATCCAAATTTGGCATCGGTGGTATTTCTGAATTATGGGATGGCTGCCATTTGGAAAATGCTTTATATTTCGATATGCCCATACTTTCTTATAAGCTACACTCGTGTCGCAATTGTGTATGACCGTTCATCCAATAGCTCCTTTCATCCCCCAGCCCTATTTTCACCTCCCGTATTCCCCTCCCACATTTTTCCATCAAACAAAGGAATGAAAATGGGGTTTTGCAAATAAATTTATAGACGTGCTCATATTTATTTATATTGAACTGGCTGCCCTATGTGTGACCATGGAAGGAAAAGAAGAAAAATGCTTTGGGTACAAAAAAAAAGCCATGCGAATACATATTGGAGTGGACCTACAAAGTTATTACAACGGACACATACACATAGACACCGTACATCGTATTAGGGAGGAAAGTCACGTTATAAGCTTGTATTATCAATACGGCTCTATAATGGATTTCCATGTAGAGCCTTATACGATATAATGGACATATCAGTTTCAAATATATTCTTGCAGGGTGCTATAAACAATGCTTACTGAATAGAGCCTTGACAATCTGTCTGGTGCACATAAGGTTCCAACGGACAAGGAATTAGGCAACGCTTCAAGCTGTATTAACGACACCAGACAATGGAGAAACAATAAAAGAGTAGAAGCAAAAGCTTTTATTCTGAGTAAAAAGGAATTGCTCGCAGTCATTAAAATAATAATTTGGTTAGATGTATGACATAAATAGTAATTACTCAAAACAGTTTCTTGTCCTTCTTGCTTTGAAAAAACAAAAGTTGACTTGTCAAGGAGTAGGGTATTCCAAACTAACATCTCAATTTCCAATAAACCAAAATAGTCTCATTCTACACAAGGAAAAGTTGAGGACTTCAAGCAAGCCAAGTTGTTTTATGAGCAAGTGCCATAAAACTCACAATGCCCCATTCCGATTCTCCTTGGAAAGATAGAGCGAAACGCCTAACAAACCATATTAATTTGAAGACAAAAATACATGCTCATGCGTGAAGATTATATTATGCCAATTCTGCTATTGGCTCGCACATCTAAAATTTTGGCAGATGCGTTACAACATAAAAGTAAGTTATCGGGCGTGCACGAGGAATACGCTTGGAAATAAGCAACATTAAAATAATTACCTGTCTGTCGTTAATGAATGAATGAAGACAATGCAACAACCATTTCCCATACTGCTGGAATATCGGATGAGATGATATGTGATAGAAGGGGGAATGATCATCACTTTCCATCGCTTTCAACATCAACAGTTGAAATTTATTGCAAGTAAGGGAGCTAATATTCAGTTCCTCATAATTGCCTTGGAATGTTGCCATTTTATGGCAAAGAATACATGGAGGATTACATATTGGGGAATTTTAATTTCTCAGCGAAGGCCTAACTCAAGAGCATGGTGAAGGATCTGCAAACCATTGCTTACATGATAATAGCAAATACAAATTAATTGCCCAGTTCCTCCGCTTGTACCTTGCAAGTGTGTATATATTTTCATTAAAAACTAATCACAGAAGTTGCAATGACGATGCAGATGTTGGAAATCGATGAATAATCTTAAGAGCAAAGGTACATTGTCATAGATATGTGGTTAAATTATAGTTATTCATCATTATAAAACTGTAACTACGATTCGTATATATATATGCTTTGATTAATGCTCGTAATTAATCCTATAAGACAAGCCATACTTGCAAAACTTTGCATATTTTCCAGTATTTCAGCAAGTGCAAAGTTGGATGGACATGCTTTTCGTTTTAGCAATGGGTATTGTGTCCGATAATACGTTTCCTGATAGATAATTATTTGCTTCTCATAAATCAGTAAGCAACATGGTAGTCCACAGCTCATTATATCCTGACATGTTGGTTGCAACATGTAAATGGTAGCAATTGCAATTCAACTAGCATTTATTTGCAAGCTAGAGCCGAACAGGTGGAATATGATATCTAATTAGCGAAACAGATGCAATATAATGTCGTTCATTATTAACCTTATCCGTGCCCTAACATGGACAATTTGTCATTATACTTGTTAATCGCCATTTCTTATGTGTGTGTGCCTCTCATTATTGGTGTAGCAGAAATGGGTTATTGGTTGTCGATAAAAGTTGGTGACTTAACGATCAAAGAATTGCTCGTTATTTGCAAAATAGGGTTGCGTGTTGATTCTGCCATCAAATATAAAATCGCGTTAATAAAGGAGAGGAGGCGGCGGCGGCAAATGAGAGCGCCATAACATATATATATAAAAGCAACGATTTTTCATTTTGCTACATTGCGTGACTTTTTATAACGTTATGGACGAAATAACAATTTGCAAACGGCGCATTACGCAGGCTGGAGACGGAGGGGACTTTTGTTTTATATACGTTCTCATCCTAAATGTCAACGCATTATTGCTCTTTCCACGTCTTTACGTTAGACCAAAATTGCACATTTCGTAAATGGATAATGTCTTTTTACCAGTCGAAGTAATCGCCACTTATATGGTAATTAGCTGGATGCCATTAATAGCGTTGGCAGCGCAGCTCCTTTCAAGAATAACATTTAAAAATGGTGAGGACCAACAGGAGCGTAGGACAAATAATGAAATGCAGAGGGGAGACACATCCGATAGGAATATCGAACAGAGCCCATGAATAAATTCAAAAAGTTGAAGGATATATATATATCAAGTGTCCTTGCCTTCATATTCCTGCAAAACTACTCGATGTCTCTAAAGAAAACAGAAGATAAATCTGTTGAAGACTTTAAAATCGACAATATTATTGAAAACATTGCAAAATGGATGTATACATTAATTCCAAGGACCATATCTTTTTAATATTTTGGAAAACCACAATGGTGCTTTGTGATGTCTCACGTGGCACGCCCTGAGAGTCTAGTGAGTGGTGGTGGTTCAAGAGCTTCCATTGACTGTCTTTGAAGAGCAGCATCCTATCTGAACCACTATTATCAAAATCAGCAATCAGTAAGCAATGGCGTCGTCTATCATCCCAAAAGATGATGTTGCTACATGCATGATGAACACAGCAGTAAATGCCAGAAACACAACTGTGTGCAATGCAAACTTTCACATACCAGAGCAGACACCAGGTAAAGGAGCAACAGGAAGGTTCAACATCCCCTTTTGTCATCCGAATTGTATCGTATTCATGAAATGCAAACGAAATGCCGGTGTTCTTCATCAATGTGAATTTCCACCGCTGCATGCAGTATCATCGTTGGCGTAACTAATATCAAATCCGAAATTCTCCCCACTAAGCATAATGCATGCCTAAGATCATAAAAGGTGACGATTTGAGTTTGTCGCCAGAAACGGTGGTGCCATTATTGTCAGCCATTTACTTGTTCATAATAATATCCGCAAAATGCTTTCGTCATACGAATATAGGTTATATGGCGCATGAATGCCATAAACAGCCATTGGGCTTTTATACGAGCAACAAAACGGTGAAGAAAAAAAAAATCTCGTTTGCTGAAAGCAATTCGGCGACGCAAAATAAAGCGAGAGAACAAACAAAAGGCAAAAGAGTGTAACATTAACAACGAATTGCATAAAGTCAGTCATTTGCTTACAAATGGCTTTCATCAAAGCCAATCTGGAGAAGATAAGACTGAGATTACACGATACAGTTAACTACGCCAACACAAATGGCAGATAAAAGTTTGACACTACGGGGCACAACAAACAACAATATTAGATATCGATACGTTGCGGGTCCACTAATATCATGGTTGCACAGAGGGACTATTACGTGCATGGGCACATAAAACGAGGGGTAAATGAAAAGTCGACGCATTTCATATAGCTCGTCGTTGCGAGGGGGAAGGGGGGGGGGACTACCATCCTCATGGCTAGATACCAGCAAAGATACTGCACTAACAACTCTTTAGGGGCAGTGTCCAAAGGGTATCTGTAATTTGGGGAGCCGAAGCAATGGGAAACCAGGCAGAGAAGTGGACATATTAAGAGGGGATCACTGCGACATGGAGATGTGCAACGAGATAAGGTCCTTAAGTCGCATTGCCCATATTAAAAAAGGGGAAACCATTTTTATCAGCAAAAGCAGCCATGCAGAAGCACGCCATTTGTCACCAGCTTAGCTTATTGCGAAAACTCAATGAGCCAAACTTATAGTTTACTGATGTACTAATTCATCATGTATGTCGGGGCAAATTTTGTTTCCAATTTAATGTTAATTATAGAGGTACATGTTAATTTATTTCATTGGAATTAAGTAACGGAATAGAATTTACAAACTTGTTAACAACTTGCCATCCATGGACAACATTCCAGTTATAGAACTAAAGCACATTGTGGGTTTATTTTATATTATTTCATCAAATTAGGTATGAATACATGAACGAATTATTTGAATGTATGTAGTTTGTAATTTTTTGACTTTGGAGAGAGTTTTGAGCAATAAAGCGCCAATTCATTCAGGTGAAGCATGAGGGAATGTTGGTAGCCGAGATGTAAAACCATGCTTGACCATTTATCTTCGATGGATCAAATTCCAATGTATATACAGCCAACGTATTTCATGCTTGGCAAAGCAGTTCTGGACATGTAATACAGCAGGCGTATAGCGCCACTGCGATCAGCAAGAGAGTGACAGAATAGTTGAAAGTCACAACAAGACATATTTCTTGTTGGAAAAGTCAAGTCGAATCAGGATTTTCGGTGACCAAAAGACAACGGTGTAACGAACGCGTATATATATATGTACGGTTCTCCTGGTATTACACGCTATTTACTCAACCCATATTCCAATTCAGTGAACTGGAAACGAGTGGGCCATTTTAATGGATTTAGTTTCCACAGCCAATTTCCTATGTGTGTGCAAAAATCATTTAATCAATAAAATACGGAACACTTCATTACCAAATGCCAACTGTTTGAATTGCGGCAGAGGAACCTAATAGGCTACTACTGCACCTTGATGCCATTTCCACCCAGAGAATCTTCTTACCAAAATGCTCCTGTACTTGACACAGTTTGCGGCTGGTGCTTGTAACATTAGCTTGAACACTTAAACACGTAGAAAATTTCTTTCTGTCATCAAACGAAACTTAAAGCCCTGAGGTCATTGCGGTATATCAGGCAGCAAAAGCATTAGAAACAAATATTTGGAGAGAAAAAACTTACAAATATGTACTATACATCACAGTACGCTAAAATTTCTAAACAAGAAAGGCGACTTTTGTTGACAAAGCATTTTATACGAAACATTGTAATACGTGACCGCAATGTTCACAAATTCAAAACTGATTCTTATATCGGTACGTGAGCATCTTTCGAAGAACTTTAATATGTCTCAAGGCGCCAGTAAAAATTGGGTTTATGGATAACAAAAATATCATATGCCATCAGCAGTCCCTTGAGACCAAAGATCTGCATTTTAATGCCAACTTTAGCCGTGTCCACAGCAGCCATAAAGGTTAATTCGTGAAGGACCCAATAATCTTCCGAATACAATATTAAGATCAATGAAGCGTAAACGAGTTGGTATAAACAGTTTCAATTATTATTGTACTATATGCGCTAAGCAGCTCCATTAGGTGGTTGTGCTACCATGTTTCTTATACACACCTATCCAGATCCTGAAAAAATCTTTGCCATGTTGCAGATATGACTATTTACTTGACAAGTCGAGTAACCCAATCCAAATGTAGATGTTTCCATCAGGGGCTTATTAAGTAGATGTTCATTGGTAGTTTGATAGCCACGTTTGGAAAGTGGGGTTCCAACGTCGATCAAATGTCATTTGTCAATAATAAAACGAAGTAAAGCACGCATCTCTTTTATATGCACATATCAATCCGATGAATCCATTTGAAATGGATGAAAAATGCAGCAGAGGCTCCAATGACAAAAGTAAATAAAATTAACTGCTCTTACGAGCATTACCATTGCAAAACATTTTCCCTGCCACTGAAGTGTTGTTCAGACAAACGGCAAGGATTGAAAAACCAAAATCTAGGATTTAACACAAGGTTTAAAGATGGTTTCACCAAAATATACGAAAATGCAAAGTATTTGACATGTGTGAAATGAATATAAATTAATACCAGTCTATGATTTTCTGTTATTATAAAAACAACAAATAGTCATAAACAAAGTTAAAAGCGCCTTTCATAAGCAAGAGGGAAAAAAGAAAAAAACAAAAATTTCATTTACTTTTTTAGTTTAGTATAAATATTGATGTGATTCCTTGGAAACAGAGTGAAATAAAGCGAAAAAGTTGAATGGGGTTTTTTTTTTGCCTACTAAGAAACCGCAAAAAATTACATTTACAATTCAAAACCGAAGACGAATTTGAATGACAATTTTCAAATATTGCTGCTTGTATTTCTAAAAAGCGGGGGCATGTCCAAGAAACATGAAAACGTATTAAATTTGCCTACCAAAATATTCAAGTAGGGTTCTTATAATCTCAACAAATACAACCCAAAAAATATGCAATTTCAGAACCGTATTTTAAAATTATTTTGAAAAGCAATGAGTTAACAGTAAGCAAATTTATAAAAAAAAAATCGCATATTCCATCTCCCCCATTCCAAAACTCGAAAATGTGAAGAACAAGTGGATGAATCTCAAAGGGAGATGTCAAAAATGTCAGGACCGTTTTTGCCACTAGATGTCATAATATGTCAAACTCAGACTCAGATTGATGGCGCAATATTCAAAGCGGTGTTATATTCTCTTGGACAATCAATACAAATTGGAATTAGAATGCATATATGAAATCAAATCAAATTTATACACAAACCAATTTGTAAGGTTTAGGATAACTACATTCTTAACTAGCAATTTCGGACAAAAACTTCCCAGGATATAACTGCGCAATAATTGTATCCATGTCTACAAAGCATGGCCTCACTAATGCAAAGGAATAGGCTAGCACAAAATTGAAGGGACCAAATGGGCAATTCTGTTAGTTGTTATTGTATGCAATCGTTTCTTAATTAGGCTTAGCATGCAGCGCTTACAATTTTCATTAAAGGCAAATAGGAGGAATATAATCGGATGCAAATTGCCTCGTTTGAATAATTTGCTCAACGAAATCTCGGTCATTACTTAAATTACTTTCATTTTTCTGCAGTTGCATTTTACAAATTTCTTTTATAAGCTTCACGTTTATCTATAAGCAATTACAGGATATTGGTAGCAACCATATTGGATCTGTAACCCAGCGCAGCATTCCTTAGTGCAATTTGTTGTTAATTTATTGCAGCTAATAAATCGAATAAGCCGAAATAATGAATTTATACTAAACAGACGTAAGGGAAATTTAGTAAATACTCGCAATGTTAAAAGTCTTACCATAACTCAAACAGAAAACTACACATGTGTCTACAACATTAACTTCCTTCTCTGTGATGATCTGGTGATGGTGACCAAGATTTCAAGCATAAATTTATACAAAAAAGTAGTTGCTCTAAAACGGTATCCTTCATCGATTAGAACCTATTCTGTACAAGATTTCCAACAATGTTTTTTTTGTATTTTGGAGCGTTCATGTACGATGGTTCGTGTTTGGTTTTACACAAAAAACTGAAAGTTTTTAACACAATGTTGTGCTTTGTGTATCACAATACAGCACAGAGCACTGAATAAATTGCGAGGTTACACCGCTCGCATCAACGTTTGCACTTTATGGGAAGTGATATTGTGCTGCCTTCGCAGTTAATTTTCCACGATGCCAATGATTGGAAATATGAAGTTTCTCGGGGGAATTGTTGCGAGAGGAAAATTAACGATGGAAAATATGGTAACGCGTTTATTGTGCCTGTCTCGTAAATTGCCAGTGCCATGGCACGGTAGAGCTTCTCCAGTTTCTCAATTCCAAATCTGATTGCCATAAATAAAAAAAACAGGCAAACTGAAAATCTACTGTTACAGGTTGCAGCATAATAAATGCAAACACGAGACAAGAGACACGGAGAAAAACTGATAGGGCGAAGAAATATACAAATTATGCCGGATTACCAAAAAGACTGTATTACGCGAGTGTTCGGCAAAACTACCCGAGCATCGAGTTTTTTGGAACGGAATGGTGTTTTCTTTCTGAGAACCACTTTAATCACTAATTGCAATCTATATATGACACTTCACTTTCTAAGCTTAACAATCCGAGAGACTTGAGCATATTATCCGACTTGATAATAAACGTGGTTGTCTCATGGCCGAGTTTTGTATCCTTTCTGTAATGTCAATCACCTAAAATCTGTAGCAATGCCCTTGTCACAAAATCTAACATTTGCTATTATAGTGGTTAATGGTACCTGACGACAAAATGTTTAGTTTAGAAATCCTTTACAGCAATGTCTGCAGTACTTCATTTGGTATCATAACTTCATATTTTTTATACGAAAAAACCGTGTTTGTCAGAGCATTGGCGGCAGAGAATTATGTCTATTAGTAATTTTTGAAGAGTGGTAAAATCCGAGGGAATTGGTTAACGCCATTTGTGCTTAATTATATTCTAGTTGGCTACCAAAGAAACGCAATGAAAGGGCTCGGCGCTTCCTGAATGAGGCCATTTCATGTATAGGGCCCATATCCAGCAGACCAATCCTGTTATTTTTATGCACTTGCGCCCACATAATGTGTACCTTAAGAGGCAATATAGGATCCCAATGCTGACAATTCAGGAGGTCGTAAAATCCCCTGAATGTCTCATTTGGGAAAATCCTACCAATTTAAAATGTGCATGAAATCGAAGTTATATTTCCGTCGGTACGACATTCAACACAAACGTGCTCAACACTACCTGTGCAATGGCGCAATTGACTACAAATTTAGTTATTTAATGAATGGGCGTCATTTGTTATTGCATCCAAATTCATGAGCAGCATTTGTTTACTGCCAACTCCACTAATCAAGTCGTTCATTAATTAATGTTTCCGTGGGATGTACATTTGATATACGCTACGTCATATATGAGCGGACCTTTACTGGAAAACTACTTTCCATCATTATACATGTTAACTGAAAAAGCTAAAGATGAGCTGCCAGATTGGTAGGATTGCACAAACATGCATGGATTTTTCTGTAGATGGATTCATCTGAATGTTTTTTAAAAAAGATTCCTACCATGCAGACAAGTTTTAACTAATTCATCCATTTCACCAATACACACGAAACTAATTGACTAACAGATTTTCAGTAGACAACTTAAAAATGCCAAAGTTAAGAAGTTTGCCAACGTTTGGGGTCCAATGATTAGTCACTAACAGAACTCAGGAGATTTTAATGAGGGTGCCTAGAAAGATGAAATTTATTTAGATGAACATTTGCCAGGACCCTTAACGAGTCAACCAGAGTGCAGCGGCACACAGAAGCTCGAGGGGGTTCTTAAAAGCCTAATTTTGCATTGTGCATGCATTAAAAGAATCAGTGCTCCTACCCAAAAACTTATTGGTTCTGAAATTACCATCGCCATGGATTAGAACAATCAGAAAGCTAATAAGCCAAGCCGTATATCTTGATCGCTCAGATTGCGTGCAAAGCGGGGATCCTGCCTTGCAATGGGCTACATCATGTATATATATATCCTATGAACCAACAAGTCCATGGAAGGCTGATGTCTTTTAAATGCAAACTAAGCGAAATTTCTCTTTTGCTCCACAGGTTCGAGTGGCATTTCGCCGGCGAGCGAACGGATCCATGCGCAGCAGATAATGCGTTGCGCAGTAATAAAATCTCACAAATGTGATTAATTTGCCGGCTTTGAATTGTATGGCGTGAGCGCGTACACAGAGTATGGTAAGCACCGGTCTTATCGAAATGTTCGGGAGTTAGGAAAGACCATTATTATTACACAGTAATAATGTAAACGCGAGGGGAACAGATTATTAGGTATGCGTGCCAAATCTGTGTAACGGCTGGCAGCCAACGAGCCTGCTGCAACTGATAATGCGCAAACTAATATAATAGGCCCTATAAGGAAAATGGCAAAGACGTGCCTAATAAGGACTCTTATGCATTATACCAGTAAAACAACGGCGGAAATCAGCTTCCGTCCAAACGCGCTGGTGACATGAACACCTTGGAGAAAGTGCAGAAACGCTGATAAGGCAAGGTGCCTGCTGCCACTGTCAAATAAAAGAATCGATCTTTCAAAGGCAAATCGCTTATATACTCTCAAATGGTCGAAAATCACAAAAGTTGTTTTTTTTTGGATTTTAAACCCTGGTTATTATTAGACATTCAAGCTACCACCTCATGGCGCTGGAGCCTGCAGATGAGGTTTGGTGATTTTTACTTTTCAGTATGGCAGAACTGTTGATTGTGTCCACTGATGTAAAACGAGGTGCCTGACGCCTCCAAACATGTCATGGGGCTTTGATTGCTAATAGTTGTTTCACCGTATGAAGATCACATATGCGCACAAAGCTAGCGTTGTGCATTCACCGCACCCTACACCTTTACAAGCAACTTATAAGTTGTAGAAAGTTTGCAAAACTACTCACAGGTTATATGAAACAAAACTGAAACAGCATGTCATTAAGTAACTAGCATTACATAAATAACATTGCAATGCAGTGGAAAAATTCGTTATACCTGATACCTCAATGCAATTGTAAATTACTCGTATTTCGATAGCATTCAGAAATTGTGTCCTACCTGCTCAATGCTTGTGGGAGGCTGGAGATGATTGGTCCGTATCCTTGGGCGTTATCGTATAGCTCGAATAATGGGGCTGCCACTAGTTTGTAGTTTTTTGGAACGGCAAACAAGGCTAAAATACAAAATAAGAAATTAGTTAAATCCAAGATAGTGCTCGTTTAAAAAAAGAAAGTTCTACACGAAGTTACTTTGCCAAGTAAATTACACGAATAGGAAAGAATCGTCCTAATTGTTCCTTAACCAAAACAAATAAGATCGTTGAGAATGTTTATTCATGGAAACTAAACAAACTACACAAACTCATTGACTTTTAATGGGCTAGTCTAGTCTGATTAAGCGACAGAACGCATACATGCGATGAAAACTGTTTTACATCCATGAACAAAAGGCATTTGACCAAATATAACCTCAAATTGTGTGAAACTGATTTGAAAATAAAACAAGAACTTTCTCTTGAACACAATTCAACGCTTATAGTTATTAGTACTGTAAATTAAAACTTGTTTTCTAAGATGAAATAGAAGTATTTTATTTTGCAGTTTCATTCAGCAATAAAACCAAAATTTACTAACTAAACGATTAACAAAATTGGATTTACAAACAATAACACTTTCAAACGTACAGTATACGACCATTGAAAATGGCAACGAGTACACCAAGGGCAATTTAACATCATACATTCAGTAGATATGGTTCAAAATCTGGCTTTTCCGCATTGCTCAAAGTCCACTATTAAAATGTAGCTCAGATTATAAAGAAACTCGTAAAACAAAAATGCATTGGTAGCCATGGTTACGTTACCGAAGCAAGTACGGCAATTCGATTTAATAGATCCTATTATATACATAATGAAATAATTGAAGCGAGATATGCCTGTTTATGGGCGCACTTTTAATTGACTACATATTGCCCTGCATCCTAATTTAGCAATTTCCATATCATGTTTCAAACATTAAGCGTTGGCCCACCAAATCTCTATGCATTTACGTTCAAGAAAACAGGCAGATCATCTGTTGATCTTAAACACCACATAGCACGATGCCTCTCTCGGATTTCTTATCCTCACCAACGCAATTATGTAGTGTTCCATTTTTACTTCTGGAACAATGTCTAAGTGCAATTACCGACCAAAATCTCCTTTAATATGTGTTTGGATAAAGCTTATTTCCCTCAGTTTAGTTAAGCACATTGATCCACTATTGCTTGGTGTACAGTTTTCATGTGTACTGCTTCATGGTTCTGGTTTCAATTTGAAACTTTATACGAAGTTATCAAGATCTTGAGCTAAATTATAAGCTAACAATTTGGAAAGCAGTTCTCAACAATTCTATATTTAAAATATAACAGCACAACGGATAAAACTGTAGTTTAAAAATTGACAAACTACTCGGGACACATCTTGCCCGACAGTTAGAAATAGTTTGCAATTACAAATTCTTAATTTATTAATGTTCATTGAGTTCATGCGTCATACATTTCGGGAAATCCCCTTTCCAATTTGCCAGCTAAGGAAAATATTTATTCAAAAAACATTGAATCTGATGAGTTTAACAACACTGCACGCTGTTGGGCTAATCATCCCTTGTGAAAACAAAATCGTTCATATAGAGAGACAATACAATTATTTACAGAGAAGCAACGGGCAAGTAATTAAGCTTGATTAAATTCCTTTTCAGGCTGCAAATTAAGGACTTGGCGGGTTAATGTCGGCGATATGGCGCGATCATTCGGCTTTAATAAGACTAATAAATTTGGCCTCCCATGTGACCAACATGTAAAACTGCTAGAGTATTTATGGGCTGCTTAGTTGCTGGATCAATGTGTCATAACGAATAATGTACACGCGTGTATTGTGCGCATTTAGGCCTATGGGGTCAATGAGAATAATTTTATGGGCCTGTTATTATGCTTTAATTATCAAACATATGTAGTTGACCAATGTCATTCGGAATGCATACGGAAGTAGAAGTAGATTTAGGATTGCATGTCCCATTATTGAAGACATAAATGTAATGGCCTAGATTGCAGTATGCCCTATGCTATCAAGTCCTATATATACTACATGTGTTAACTATTATAGCTAGCAGAAATGTGTACTAATGTATCCAGTTTATCAGAATGTTTCTTAAACAAACGATTACCACAAGACATGGCTGGATATTCAAAAGATAAGTGTGGAAAACAAATCACGGTTAAATCTGGCATATTTTAAACACATGATGCTATATTACCGTTGTCAAATAAATTAAAGAGTGGGCCTATACGCTTTAAATGAAATTAATATAATGGCGTTGAACATAGGCTCGCCATTTTCAATTTAAATTTTGAGAAAGAGCCTTTCATTTTAGCCAATATTTTATAACTTGCAACAGCAAAATTAAAGCTTGAGCAAGGTTTTATCCAAAGCAATCTCATTTTTTGTTTGGTAAAGCGAAGAAAGGCAGTGTTGAAGTGTTTGTCAACGAGTAAACAACTACGAGCTCGAAACCAAAACAAACAAATGGAGATCTTTCAGAAGTGAAGATTTATTTTTATCAGGAAATAACACTATGAGAAAACGCGTTAGAACTTGGCATTTACAATCCCTAAATATATTTCCTTTTTTCAAACTTAGAAGACAGTATAAATAATGCTGTTGGTTTTATTAATAGCCTAATTTTTTCTTCTTTCCAAAAGGTTG
This sequence comes from Julus scandinavius, assembly GCA_034696685.1. Classification (NCBI taxonomy): domain Eukaryota; kingdom Metazoa; phylum Arthropoda; class Diplopoda; order Julida; family Julidae; genus Julus; species Julus scandinavius. Next base: position 20,664 of record JAQGAE010000347.1, on the reverse strand, counting down.
TCAAGAAGCCAATTTCAGTCTGTCCTGCAGAATGCATTTTTCACATGTCAAGGAAAATAAAACTCCATTTTGATTTTAAACAAAATATAATATGCTCTAATCCCAGATCATACACACATTTCACGCATTAACAAACAGAAACCGTAAAGATACTTTAAAGGTGAGATTAGATATTGTGTGAAACATTCTAAATTTAATTAGTGGTTAGCAAGGAGGGTTGAAACTTGACAAATAATCAGTATATGTAAGGACGATGCAAAAAAGGACTCTTGCAGCATGTTGGCGCCTCACAAGATGGCAGTTGGACGCCCCTGTCCAAGAAGCTCCAACGCTGTCATCAATTGGATTTCAGAGGAAACAAGCATACATTCTTTGATTACAGCACAAATATCCGTTAAGTTCTGGTTGCCAATGCATGACCAAGATATGTTACAAGGCTTGCTTCAGCAGCGCATGTCTTTTTCGCCGCATTCAGGCTACGTGACCTCCCTTCCATCTAATAATCTACGGATATTAATAACCTATCCATGAAGCGCATCCCTTCAATTCCCAAATTTAAAATCCATGTTGGATCTTATCGGTCCTTATTGACGTAGGCACAAATCATAGCCAACCGCAATTTATAATATCCCGGATGATAAACGCGTAGCACGGAAACAAAGCGAAGAGGGCAAACCCATTATTCATCTAAAGCTAGCTCCTTTTATAATCTACCAATCCCAAAACTTTGCATTATAATTCGTCTGTCAGTTTACATTTGAACAAATTCATCATTCAAAAAGAGCCATCGCGCAGTCTTTGAGGGGTAAGACTGTGGGCCTAGCACTGCATAGCCCAAAGGCAAGTATGGCAGAATATTGCATTCTCTGTTGAAGCATTCGGTTTTTATGCACTTGTCATCCTTGATAAATATTCTGGGTCATCAGAGAATCTAAAGCCATTTAAATTTTCCTTTCTTGCTCATTTGAATAGCGAAAAAAAAATGAATGAGTGAGGCATATATAAACAGCAGCGGGATTTGTATATCATTAAATGCAAGCAGTGTATTTGCAGCCAAAGTAAACGAAAACTGTAATCCCAGTCTGAATGGTTGATAGGATATTATGATTTTGTTAGCTACACTATCATTGCCAAACAGTCTAAGAAGCTCTTACAAATGCAAAAATAACTCAAATACTTATTAGGTGTAGATGGTTCGATCAAATGGATGACTATTTTCAAGTCAATTACATGGAAGAAGCCGAAGGTTTAGGTTTCTAAAGGCAGAAATAGTCAAAGAGTGCAAAACAGTATGAAAAAAATACATATACAGTGTCGATTGGTTTGAATTGGGTTGACAAGACTGGTCTCTTTGCGTTATTTATTGCTAATTATGTTAACGGTCGGTTAATTGCACACTGCTAGACATCTGTAATGTGAAATGATTTGCTCCAATCTCTGCATCGACACAAATAAGTACATTTTAAGAGTAAATTTGATTGCAGAACTGTTAGAATTAAACACATGACCTTATGGACTATTTTCCTATAACAGCGAGACAAAGAAGCTAAATGCTTTATTTTCTACACTTTCATCTTTATGAAATTCTCGTCGCCGTGTTGCATTGCATTTAGTGCACTCCATGCCTTTATTCTGTTTTTCTTCTCTCACTGCCATTTATCAAGTTATGATACCAACAGGCGTAAGTTGGCTGCCCGTAAATTGAGCAATTCATCAAGTGGGCCAATATTCTGACAGGTTGCATTTCACGAGACTGAGACAACCGCAGGGCTGAAGTATCCCCCACAGCCTCTGCGAGGCCCACTCCGTGCAGTGGGACCGAAGCAGTGAAGTAGCAGCTCGATAAAAGTCAATGAATCATTAGACAAGAGTGGCGTGTATCAACATGGGCTACACTTTTTTGAATATAAATGGTGGCTAGCGCTAGAGCGTAATATTAACGGCAATGAATGGTACTCATCCTACAGATTAATGCAATGATGAATGGCAGCCACTAGAGTGACACCAACAATTCATTTAACACAATTTGACCGAGAGTTATTTTAAAGTAAGAAACAAGAATCCTCCCGAGGAAAAGCGTGATAAACGAGCAGCTGCAACTCTGCCTATGAAAGACCTGTCAAGTTTTAAGCATCGCGATTTACCATCCAATGAAGTAAGATGTGAGGGTGCACCAACTTATATTGTATCATCAAATCTAATTATAATCGATGCAAAAACAAGTCTGTTATGAACACAAACTGGTTACAGAACTTGAAGGATGATGTCTGCATAAAGGGTTATACATTTGTTCTACTTCATCGATATTGAAGGAAAGGAAGATGGAGTACAGTAAATTTCCAAAAAATACATATTTCTGATTGATCTTCAGGACCTTCTGTTGTTATGTCATAACAATAACATATAACTTGTCCAAAATCCAACATGACATTAAGAAATTCCTTCAATGACCAATGCATTTTAATTTATACATATCATTTTTCTCTACTACTACTACTACTGAATACCCTTAAATCATTAAAAAGTAAACGTGAATGATAAATATAAACGTTTATGTAGGCACCAACATTGCATGTAACGCTAGTTACTCCATAAATTATCTTTCCTAACATCACGTTTGCAATTATTATTTATATCTTCAACGGAAAAGTTCACAGTAAAGTGAGTCGCAAAATGTGTAATCACAAACAGATCAAAGTATAAAAAACTGTCTAGTGGTTTAACACTGCGAAATTGCAAAGGTATTGGTTAACATATAGTTACTAGTAGAAAACAGTAGTCACTATAGTATTATACTGCACCTACTGTAGTGTATTATTCATGCACTGGTGTATGCATAAATAATGTGTTTAAATCATTGCAGAATGAAACAAATATTAAGGCAAATATATGATTAAGTTGAATAAACATATGTTTCAAAATTATCCAGCAACGTTGGCTAGACGTTGGCTCACTGGTTCTCGGTATATTGTATTTGCAGTTAACTTATCTTGAATAGTGTCTGGCATTTTATTAATTAAGAAAAAGATGAAGTGAATATTTCAATGCTAAACTTTCTAGAAATTTCTAAGCAAATAGGAATAACTCCTTTATAAGAATAGGTAATACTTTATAAGTAATTTTCAAATAAATTTATTTGCCAAAACTTAAAAAATAGCATGACAGATAGAATGCTCAAAATTTGACTATCAATTCTGGCTTTTTGTTTTGCGATATTTACATTGTGAGCGCTCTTCCCATGAATATGCCAATAGCATAAATATAAAAATCTTGAATGTATTGCCTACCTTTTTCACCAAGTTGAACTAAAAATAGTTTTTTGTGCTCTTTGGGCTTTGTAATATGTGGCGGAACATAAGGATACTGAAAAAAATATATATACGGCATAAGGTACAAAAATAAGTAAGCAACAGTATTATAAGTTTCATCGTTCATACACATTAACTATTTATCCACAGATGGCCAGTTTTTTTAAAGAATGTGTTTCCATGTCAAATTGGTTTATACATTATTGATAAGAATCTGATTAAAACAGAATTTTGTTAACAGGAAATTTCTCTTGCAATGCCCATGTTTTGTGATATCGAGTACCACCAAGTGAATACACAAATACATATCTAAAATGTTCAACCAGCTGGAGAACATTTCTGGAGAGAATACTGACGCTTTTTATAGAACAGAGGGACATTCAATATTTTCAAGAAAAAATTAAAAAGATTTAGAATTTAAAGCTTTCTATGAATTCTACAAGCAAAATATGCAGCTAAAAAACAGTAAAATATCCTTAGAATCATGCTTGCTAAAAAAAGTCAACAAAACATCAATATATTGTAAAATTATGAGGATAATTTCAACATTTTCTCAATATGAGAAGATTAGTTTAAAGCATTTCCTATAACATCGGCCCATCTTACAGATTGTTTGTATTTTATAGTTTAATTTGTAAAGCTATACATAAAATACCAAGTTATTACCTGAGGGGGTTCAAAATTTGGTCGCCACCAGTTACCAATAGTATCTTCAATTATCCAATCTTGGATGACTCCATCTTGCCTTCCAAGTGTCTACAAATTAAAAAATGTCTTTTAAAAGTAATTTGTACAAATAAATCAGATATAATTATGTCAAAAGTCATGTCCTTTACCTCAGTCATGAGTCTTTTTAAACCTTCTACTTCATCTTCTCCAGGATTTAATTCCCCTCCAGGCCTTTTAAAATAATAAAATACCATTTTAGAACAAATACAGAAGATATATCTTAGTTGTAACACCTGAATGGTTAATCTCAAAAGCTTAAAGCTTGATTACAAGATAGTCCTTACAATTTAAAAAATGTCGTTCCTAGTTGAAGAAGCAGTACATGCGGTAATCCATGTTCGTGTACCAGCAATACGCCCTCTACTGAACCTCTCATGCCAATTTTTTCAAATTCTTCTCTCATCCTTTGGAAGCGTGCTGCTACAGAAGGATCCTTTTCATAAAGAGCTTCCTTTGTACCAAAAGTATAGTTTGTCAGAGGATATCTGTAAAAGTGAAAAGTGATTAGTTGGAGTTTCATGTTTAAAAAATGGCACAGATTCAACGATTTGGGTTGGATTGTTACAAAAAGCATTTCCCTGTTTTGAAGTGCATGAGTACCAATTTCAGTACTCAAGTTCATATATGAGTAAATTGGTTATTGGAAATACAGGTAATATCGTTTTATAGACAAAATTGCACCACCAAAAGTTGAAAATAAAGCCACGCTTTGATCGCCACCTACTGGGGCTTCGATCGCATAATCTCCATGATTTCAGGGTATTTAATAATTTAAAACCCACGAATTATTACAGATCGATCGCAAAGCATAACTCACTTATTAAGGAAATTAGGCTTTTACTTTTCCGCATGATACGTTTACTGGTGATTTTCGAAGAAGCTTAGTTGATAATTTTAAAGTTAAAACCTACAAAACATGCAGCGAAACACCATCAAGCGGATGCGGCGTCCGTCTTTGTGCACGTTATTCGTGTTTTAACACACTCCGTGCAACCAGGGTTATTTTATTAAAAAACTATACTTACAGATTAATTGTTCTGTTCAAAGTCATCGACGAACGCGATATGTATTTGCCACTAAAATTGCTTTGTTGACCGCCTTTTGGCCATCCAGTCGCGCTTCTGTGAGCCGCCATTATCGCTGTTCAATGTTTATACAACACACGCATGCGCAGAACGAAACGACATATATACAGGGTGCAACCAAATATTGTCTGTGAAAGTGTGAAAGGGTTGTCCAAAAAGTACGTTATTTTAAAAGCATATAAAAATTACTGATTATTAAAATGATTTGAATCATTCGACTGCGAGGACTGATTAATGCTTAAGCACCGAACAATTAGTTTAAAAACTTTAATCTTTCTCAATTTAAGAAATTAGCCATTTGTTTTAAATCTGGTAATAAAAAACATACAAAAAAATTGAATATAAAATAAGAGCAACTAAAACCTGGTTATGAATGAAAATAAATATCCTTGTTTATTCCAGGCACAATTTTCTTAGATTTAAAAAATATCGTATAAAACTGCAATCTTATAAACTCGCTAACTGCAATAGAAATGTCAAATTTCAGCAGTTTCCCCAATCGTTTTTCCATTCATCGACAAACTTCAGGGATGATTCGTAAGATAGAACCAATTCCTTGAACTGCTGTAGTAGATCAATTAAACGTTTGCGCTCTACCCTATTACCTCGACCGCGTTTAGCTTTGGAAAGAAGCTTTTCCAAGACATAATCGAGCCAAAAGATGTTTGATTTGGGGTTGTATTCCTGCCAGTTGTTGCTGAAATAAAAATTTTGAACACTTGTATAAGTGACTGGCTATTAAGTTAACACATGGAAGTCTCTTCACCATGCAAAACGTACTTGTTATGTGCTTTCATCATTCGATAAACCTCATATTGATAATCGCCTTGTCCATCGAATATTGAATCAACTTTAGAAAGATCTGTGTATATTACATTGTCCTTTCCTTTATAAAAAAAAAAAACTTAATAAATTAAATCACCATCTAATTAACAAAATAAATATAACTCCATAAAAACGTACTTTTTTGCATCCTGCAAATGGAGTAATCAATAATTTTCACTGAAACTCCCTTGCTGCTTATTTCGATCGGTGTTTTGTTCGACATTTTAAAGTTGATAACCGGAGAATCTGTTTTTGAAACCAAAATGTTTCCCCAATGCAAATCACGGTGCTCAAAATGCAGGGCTTCTTCGGCAATAGCCAACGCGCAACAAATTTGAAAAAAAGCACTTCTAACCTGAGCAGGATTAGTAAACTATTACATGGATATTAAAAAAATAAAAAAAATAAAAATAAATACAAATCACTAAAGCAGCATAATTGTTTTTAAATTGTATATCAATAAATACCTTATACTTTTCTAAATCACAGCCACCGTTTTCATACACAAATACCATGAATAGTTGACCTGCATCAAAGACTGATGAGCACAACCACAAATTGCATTGCCAAAAAATAAATAAATACTATCACTGTTAAGGAATGAAGAAATAAGACAATTTAAATCACTTGTGTCGGAAAAAGTACCTTTCGGATTTTCGTTTTCGGATCCTACCTCTCTGTGATACTGCTGCCAAGCCCTTAACAACATGTGAGGGTATTTACCCTTGATGCAGTAAGTTCTGCAAAAATGTTAATTTCGGACATGGTACAAAATATACTATTTGCATATTTATTTCCCTTAACATTTAAATTATGGCATACTTACTTGATTAATCTAATAAATGTTGAGCATCTATCTCCAATCCTGAGGTTGCTTAATTCTCTAAAACAAATTAATAAAGTAGATAAAATAATTACAGCAAAATGGTTTTTTTATTGAAAAGGTAGTTTTCCATGCATATTCTTCTTTGCAATATCAGTCATAGGGTATGAAAACTTGGGCCCTGCCATGAACAAAGCATTGCAAACGTTTCGTAATTATTAACTAGACAGCAGTACCTGGATACCAAAGCTTCATTTTGGATATCCCGAAATTTTTGTTGAGTGACACTGCTGACGTCAAAGTCTTCTTTGAAAGGCACCACCTAGAAAAACAACATATCGTTAATGTCTAGCCATTTCTGTACTAAAAAATTTATCAAATTCTCACTTTTAGGATAAGCAATTCAGTGTTTATGGTCACTGCAAACACTTCTCCATACGATCCCTCGCCAACTTTTGAACATTTTTTGATTTGCCTAAAAACAGAAACATAGGAAACAAAACGTTTAGTTAAATTAAATTTAAAAATACTTTTATATTTTCAGTTTGAAGTATTTATTACCTTTTAGGAAAGCATGTATCAAAGTCGAGTATCTCTGGTTGGCTGCATAACAACATGAGACTTTGCTGCATCAATGAACAATTTTGATCTAAGCTGGACTTCAAATGTGATTTAATGAATGACAGTTGGGTTTCCTAAGAAATACAAGACACATGTAAAATGAGGCCATTTCTATTTCTCACACAAAGGGCAGTTCTGAATTGGAAGATGAACTAACAATTGGCACAGTAGTTGCTGCAGATTCATTTTTAATCACTTGATGATCATGGTCAAGTGCAGAACTTTGCGTGGAGCCCATACTAGCAACCTGATTAACGTTGCATTGGTTATCAGGTGTTGGCAGGGTCATTTTAGATGAATTCTCACAAGATTGTAGTTTCCTCTTTGCAGTTATTGTTTTAGACTCAGCTTTCAAAAGTCCGTCATTGTCTTCAGAAATAAAATCAGTTCCATTAATACTTTTGCATTTGCGTATTTTTAATCTATTAAGAAGCACATGTGGCTGTAGTTTAGTAGCATTATTTCCTAAGCTGGTTGAATGGTATACACATTTCAGTTTCTTGATATCATTACTGGGCGATACTTGTATATTACATTCTCCAACAGAATGGGAACGGGGAAGCTTCATTGTAGAAGCTAAATTCTGTCCAGTGGGTGTACTCGTTGCCTTTAAGTCAATGTTTGCTTTAAAATTCCTAAATGTAGTTTCGGACAAAAGGCACTGGTTTTCTAATGAGGCGCGGTGAGAAACTGATTCTGCAGGCCTCTTTGCATCCAAAATTTTTTGTAGAACGTGGACTATCTCTTCCTGATCTGGCTCCTTAACTTTCATAAAACTGTTGGCAATCATCTCACAGTTTAGCGACATTTTGGAAACCTCTTTGAAATCCTTAGGCACCTCAATAGGAGAACAAGGCGGATATGGCTTATATCTGTAGTTAGTTTGCTCTGGTGGCTTGTTTTGAAGATCCTTAGATTGTGTATATGCAGCTTCCTTTTTCTGTATGCATTTCTTTCTCAGGGATAAGCCTAGCCGCTTTTTTTTCCTTCCACTTTCATCTGAAATTCTCAGACGACGAGCACTTAAATTCCTAAAAAACAAATACGTCAAAGAATCTAATTAGCAGATAGACCAGCTGTCATCACTGCCATATGATCTAATCTTTGATTCCTATGCGAAATAGATGTACATATCGCTGTATATTCACTTATAGCTCATCACAAAAGTGTACCATATTTTAAATTGTAGCCTATACACATTTGAGGAATAATAACTATGTCCATATATGCATGCAGACATGAGAATGAGTGATGACTAGGACACACTTTACGTTTGTCTCAACCTTCTCTTATTCTTAGTTTACGTATATTTATCCTGTTAATTACTTACCCATCATTTTGCAAAACTTCTTTGGTTCTGGTTAGTTTGTCAAAGCTATCCGATTTGTTGACAATCTCATTCCATGAAATTAAAGGGCTCGTAGTAGCCTTTTCTTCAGCATGTTGTTTAGAATATTTGAAATTGTTACGATCCGCTCGTCCATATGTCTTGAAACCTGACAATTTTGTTCGCCCCATCACTTGGCGATGACAGAACAGGGGTCAACGCAAATCTTTGTCGGAAATTCTGTGAAATACAACCATCAGTTGATCGCATATAAACGAGACGCTCTTTTTTAAAAATCCAAGATGGCGAGCACGGTATCCATATGACGTCATTAACGCGTCATATAGAGTAATATCGTACGCGGGAAATTTAAAATTCCTTTTTTATAACAAAAACTTCTTTTGATATAATAAAGCAATTCTACATTGTGATTTTCATTTTTTTTTCTTTTCAAACGAAGTGAAACCCATAACTTGTTTTATTGTTAGCCAAATTTATCGCATTTTTTGGACACTTACTTTAATTACAGCATTTTTTCGGCCGGTATAACGAAATTGTGGGCCGTAAATCGAAATAGTGTCATAATAGAAAAAAAGCCCATTATAGCGAAAGGCCGTATAAAGAGCATCCGTATAGCGAAGTATAGGTGTATATAAGATCAAATTGATATCGGAACCAAAATTCTCTCATTCACTTATTCAATACCTACAAGTAGATAAAAAAATCATGAAAATGTTTGAGATTAACTTAATTATTGTAGCGTTTGTTTGAATATAAGTGATAAAACGTTGAGTTACTAAAATATTATCATAGACTAGTCTAAAACGCCCTTAATATCAGCTGGAAGGACGTAACTAGCACATGTGCTACCTTCTCTCTAAACACATCTGAACATCGATCATTATGATTTATAGTTGTCTAATGGCGTATTATGAAAAGTGACTCCTGTTATCAGCATAAATTAATAACGTTCTACTCAGCTTCTGCCATAGTCACTCATCAGTAAAGGTAATATTCAATTGAGATTTCTATTAACTATTTAACAGATTGGGTATGGGAAAGGATTATTCCACATTTAGTTAATATGGGAAAAATTGATTCTATATTCATCTAATCCATGCATATTTTTCCTTAAAATTATTAAAAAGCTTATTTTGTTTATTATAATCTTTCAAGTCATTATACACTGTTTGTTTATACACATAAATGGACATGTGTCGACTTTGAACAAATTCGTATGTGCCATTGACACCTGACTTTATGCTCGTGATTTCTAACTCAGGATTCAGTTCATCACACGCATTATACATAACTTAGGTTAATTAAGGCAAATGTTAAGTAATAAAATAATAAAATAATTCACTTTTATTAATACCTTCGTGTATATCAAAAATTCATTAAAATTTGTGGAATGATTATCTTGATTATATGTCATCATTATTAGTAAAAAAGATGTATGTTTGAATAAGGGATGAAAGCAACCTAGTGACGTATGTCGAGGCAATTTGTATTCACTTTATTCATAGTTTATGTCTAATCAGAAAGTCTTGGAAGATTGTAATTAATTTCATGAAATAATTACAAAAATTCAGTAAAAATGTTGGCTTCCATATAAATATAAAGTACTAAATCAACACCTGTTCCATATTGATAATCTAGCCAGAATATAAAAATAATAGCGTTTACTTAGCTTGATGTCATCAAATTCTATGTAATATCAATTGGAAGTTTATTCCGCTAAATATTTAATATAGGAACACACATTTAACACATGTCTAGCTAAGCGCCCTTAGCAACATATGTATATGCACTTTTAGCGTGAAAAATTGTCACTTTACTGTAGAAAATTTTCCGTTTAACTGTAGAAAAATCGCACTTTTACTACAGAAATACTGCAAATCCATCAAGACACCCCAAACCATTCTCATCCACACCCAAACCTCCCTCTTTCAACTGTGAGTATTTTTGCAAGTCCGACCCATTGAAAAGGATAGGGTTGTGATCCCTCTTGATCAACTGCACCTGGATTGTGACAGATACTAGAAAATGTCTTTGTTTATTGAATAAACATATTTGACAGAAACAGTAAATTCAATCATTCATTTGCAAATGTTGACACTTTTGACACAACTGAATTGGACATCTGTTCTTTTAGAAATTAATTCAGTGCAAAGCCGTATACGTATATGGAGAAAAGGAGTATTGCACTTTTGCATTAAAAGTGTGATTTTACTAAGGTAAAAGTGCGATTTTTTCAGGTAAAAATTATTTTTTTCAGTATTAAAAGTGCGATAAGTAAATCCGTTTTTCATATTCAATTTACAGTTTAAATAATCTTATTTCCTGGTGAAATGAAGATTAGGAATTCATTACTTTTACCCATTATCTTGATTCCGGTACTCATCTTTTATTTATCATTTGGATGTCTTAACAACAGGTTGGTTTCATATCGTGTATACTGGTAAGTGGAAATTTACAATATTTCTCCACCAGTTAATAATGAATTCCAATTTCAGTATTTTTAATTGGACACCGCAGCAGTATGTGAAACAAGTGCCCAATTTTGGCAAGTAATCCAATCCCCAAATTATTATTTGTATCTTCCAAATTTCCATTACTTATCTATATATAAATAGGAAACTTTTAAAATAAATATTTACATTACTCAATATCTTCTACCAATGGGCAAGAAAGCTAACATTATAAATTTAAATAAACTATTTTCTAAACTCATGTTAATTGAATTTCAGAAAATGTTTACAGGTCAAGCCAACATGACAAGGGCCTGTACCAAAATAGCAATGATAAAACCATAAATGTGTTGCTGTTAGCCTATGCACGAAGTGGTTCGTCATTTACTGGAGAATTATTGTCCAGTGGATATGATGTTTTCTATGTGTACGAACCTTCTTTTGAGTATTCCGTGGGAAGAAAGATCACAGACACTAAGATCATCACAGAAATACTAAATGGCATTTATAGTTGTAACAAAGAAAGTTTGGAGATGCTAAGCACGAATCACGTACGAGATCAAGGAATTTCCTTCTTCTATCCCCTATGGACGAAAGTCAATAAGAGAAAGAATGTCACCCATCTGATCGACTCATGCAAGTCTTCAAGAATCCATATTATCAAAACCATCCGTTTATCAATGGAGGCTGCTCAGCAACTTATTTTTTCCTATCCATCTTTAAATTTGAAGATCGTACACCTTGTCAGAGACCCAAGAGCTCAGGTCAATTCCCTTAATCGAAGGTCGATTTGGAGAAAAGCTACTATTGAGGAAGCATCGAAATGTAAAAATCTAAGAAAGGATTTGAATCTTTCAACAACAATTCCAGATATAAAGTACACCAGGGTTAAGTACGAAGATCTGGCCACAAAAACCTTAGAAACGATTGTGTGGGTTTACCAAAGTGTCGGTTTGGCGGTAACAGACAAATTAGCATATTACATTTCAGATCACATGCGCTCTAACAAGGTTCCAAGAAACAAATATTATTCAACGTTTAAAAACAAACGTGTTAACCCAAATGACTGGGTTAGTTCACTTAAATTGAAGGAAATCAAAAAAATTGAAACAGGTTGCAAAGATGTCATCGAAAAATTAAATTACACATTTTATAAACATTTGTGAAAAAATATGATTTTAGATAGTTTGATTATTTGTGTAATTATGTATAAGTACATGTTTAATTAAATATGTGTTATTAGTTGGCGTTTCAAAGTATAAATGTATAAATGAATACCGTAATTATCCATATTTTTCTACTATCATACTAATGACGCCGAGGCAACTTTAATCAAAGTTTTCGGAATATCAAAAAGTCTTGAAAATTTGTAATAGATTTCAATAAATAAAGACAGAAAATCCAATAAAAATATTGGCTTCCAGCTAAATATAAAGGACCAAATCGACAACCATATTCCATAATAATAATGTAGGTAGCATTTAAAAATAATAATTGTATCAAAAGTGTAACATTCAGTTTCTGTGTGACATCTTCATACTCGAAAATAATTGAAAATGCGGCAAAAAATGTGATGAAAGTAAGGTTGGAATGAAACGAAAATTGGCTTTTGCTTACCCTGAAACTTATCAAACTTCATGTAATAACAAGTGCAAGTTTATTTTGCACAATATTTAATGTTGGGTATTCAGCTGCCAAATAACACAAACCTATAGTCAACAATGAACTATTAACATGTAGTTTGTGCTAGCTAAGCGCCCTTGGCAACATATGCACAGAAATATCTTATAAATGTTGCTATAAACAAAATGTTATCACGTGAATGAGTAACTGATAGCACCTACAATGAAGTGGTACGATTTCCAGGTCGACTCCCAGGTACTCACGCATACACATAGTATAATGCAGTACTTTTATGGGCTAACTGTCACTAGGCATTATCGTATGAGAGTTGCAAGATTTGTCACATCCACAAATTTGTAAGTACAGACAATTGTAATATGTTTCAAAAGTTTATCAAATCTATGCTATGCTTAAATTCTTATTCACTCTACAGCTTAAATCATCATCTAATTTCCTGGTGAAATGAATTTTAGGAAATCAACCCTTCCCTTCATTCTCATTATTTCGGTACTCATCTTTTACTTACAATTTGGAAATCTCAGAAACAGGTTAGCAAGCTTATAAGTGGAAATATACAATAATTATTTCGCAGATAATAATGAATTCAAATTTCAATTTAAATAGTTTTACACCACAACAGTATGTGAAAGATGTACCTAATTCTGGCAAGTATAGTATTCCTAAAATTATTCTTTTTATTCCTAATTTCCATAATACTTATTTATGTATAAACAGAAAACTTTGAAATTAAATATATATATTCCTCAACATCTTTTGGAAATGGGCAAGGAAGCTAACAATAAATTAAACGACATTCAAATATTAAACTATTGGCGAAACTCTTTTTAATTGAATTACAGAAAATGTGTATAGGTCAAGCCAAGATGACATAGACCTGGACAAAAATGGCATTAATAAAACCATAAATGTGTTGCTGTTAGCCTATGCACGAAGTGGATCGTCATTTACTGGGGAATTATTGTCCAATGGAGATGTGTTCTATGTCTATGAACCTTCTTTTGAGTATTCCTTGGGAAGAAATATCACAGACACTCAGAATATCACAGAAATTCTAAATGGAATTTATAATTGTAATAAAGAAAGTTTGGAGATGCTAAGTACGAATCACCTAGGAGTTGAAGGAACCTCATTCTTCTATCCCAAGGAGTCAGAAGGCAACATCAGCGAGAATGCCACCGATCTGATCGACTCATGCAAGTCTTCAAGAATCCATATCATCAAAACCATCCGTTTATCAATGGAGACTGCTCAGCAACTTATTTTTACCTATCCATCTTTAAATCTGAAGATCATACACCTTGTCAGAGACCCAAGAGCTATGGTCCATTCCCTTAAACAAATGTCGTTTTGGGGAAAATCTACCATAGAGAAAGTATCAAACTGTGAACAACTAAGAAAGGATTTGAATTTTTCAAAGAACATTCCAGATGTAAATTACATCAGGGTTCGGTACGAAGATTTGGCCACTAAAACCTTAGAAACGATTGTGAGGGCTTACCAAGACGCCGGCCTGCCGTTAATAGACAATTTAGCATATTATATTTCAGATCACATGCGCTTTAAAAACATTCCAAAAAATGATAAAAGGGAACCATATTTTTCAACGTTTAAAAACACGCGTTTTAACCCAAATAAATGGATGCGTTCACTTAAATTGAGAGAAATCAAAGAAATTGAAACACATTGCGAAGATGTCATCAAGGAATTAAATTACGCATTTTATAAACGTTTGTGAAATAAAGATTTTATATGTTTTAATTGTTTGTGTAATCGATGTACAGTATATGTTTAATTAAATATCATTTCCCAGCATAACTTAAATTGCAGGACTTAATCTTAAATTAATACTGTGTAATACGTTTTGATTACTGTTATAACTCAGACATGTTATTCATGACATGTTATGTTATTACAGTCCAAATATTAGTGATATGTTATCATCACACAAAACTGATATTAGTGTGGCATAGATGTAAATAAGTTAATGTACTTTTTCAGCTTACTGTTTCGATGGTATAGTAATGATTACTGCCATTAATTAATTAATTTTTTTTTGAACAAAAGAATAAATTAATCAGCAGACCAAGTACGCAAAACGCTATTTATCAATGACATCATTCTGTTATAGAACATATCAGATGCGTTTTTACTAGTAAACACTTGCCGAGAACTTTTAGCTGGCGTATATTATTAGGTCAATCAAAGAAATGAAAAACATTACATAAATAGTTAATATGTTTATGTCACCTACTTAGTTTTACAATCTTAATTGTCATGGTATTCGAACATATATTAATGTCACCTTGTCGAGGTTTTTGTAAGCTTAAGGTTATGTAACAACAACCAAGAAAAAAATGTTAATGTATAACCGATATTGTCGTATATTAAGCTTTTGTTTGATTAACATTGACACAGGTTATTTAAGGATTCCAAGGACATTATAAGCATCGTTTTTAATCGATAAATAATCGTATGATTAATATCAAATTGATTATAACCATTAAATTGCAGAGTTACTTTTTGTTGTTTCCTATAAAATCATTTTCCACTACGTCAATCGGCAATGAAATGTTCTGGAGCAGATTCACAGCCGTTACACTGTACTGCCGCGAAAACAGATTCACAGCCGTTAGCCGTTACACGCCATGGCTGAACTCGCCCTCGTAGTCCTGTAGTCCTACCATTGCCATATAATTGTTCAAAAAGTTATAACCCATTTTTTTGTAAGGAAATCTCCATTATGTCACTGTTTTGCTAATTCTGTTTTTATTCGTACTAATTTTCAATTTATGTGTTTTTAAAGTTTGAAAAACTTTTAATTTTAATAACCATCCCATTTCCGTTATTTTAATTCTTAATTAATGTTTTATTAATAACATAAAAGTATACTTTTCATTTACTCGATTTACAAATAATGGAGATTTCCTTACAAAAAAATGGGTTATAACTTTTTGAACAATTATGGCAATGGTATGACTACAGGACTTCGAGGGCGATTTGCATCAGAAATTTGAGAGAGTTCCAAGTTTTATTTTTTATCTTTAGCAAAACATCATTTGAATTCGTATATGCATGTGAAATTTGCTTTGGCAATGTTGGCAAACTATCAAGCATATAAACGAATACAAAGACATACCTGGCGAGCGCTTTATGCCAATTACCCTTGACAAAACAAGACATTTTTTTATTCTACTAGTTTACAGTTTGTCATTTTATTAAACGTAGAATTTATGAGTGAAAAGAGGGCATCGACTAGCTAGTATTTGAACCGAAGGTCGTTCTTTTTGAAAACATCCTCTGGTAGTTCCATGATTCGCAATGGGGAGACTGAGTGATAAAAAGATCGATGCCGGGGGTTTCTTGCATTGCAAAGCAGATCACGTTTGTTCTGTATTGGTTCACTCTCACTTCATGGCAGTAGTGAAAGCGAAACGTTATTTCCACTTGTCCTATATTTGGTAATTTCGACTGCCATATTGCACAGACGCTGTGGCCCAGTCAGCACACCGTCTCAAGGAGTGCCACATTTACATGGATTAAAAAACATGGATACAGCGGAGATATATTGGACAAATACACAAATATCTATTACTTCGCTGTGGTGTTGCTGTGCTATTTTTGGTGCAATATTATTGACAAAAATATGCAGGCATCTGGTACTTGTCAACAGTCTTCCAGGCCCAAAAGGGAGTTATCTATTCGGCAATGCGTGGAAATTCTTGGCAGATCATGATGGTGAGAAATGTTACATTTATTTTATTATTTCTTCTTGGTTTAATCTTTCTTAAGGATACTCTGAAGAAATAGTGGTATAACTATATAAGAGGATCATTCAAAAACCAGAACACATTCTCATGTTAAAGAGAATGATAAAAGCGAAATTTAAAAACTTGAAATTGACACTGTTAAGAAACCTAAAATGTACATTTTCTAAAATTTATTTTAAAAGTAAAATAAGCTGATAAAGTAATAAAAAAGCGAAAGTAGAACACCGAAAGTAATATACGAAAAGTTTTTACTTTAGGTTATGTGTTGTGTAACTGTACAGATATAAAAAAGCCAGAAACTTTAATAATAAAATTCTGCTTTTATCACTGGTGCATAAACTCTTTTTGCCCGTAAAATTAACTCAGATCTCCACTTTTCTTTTCTTAATAATGTATATTATTGAAATATGTTTAAGAATAAAATATTGATGCAAATGTAGTTTAAACTAAAAAGTTTACAATTAGTTCGTAACTGCATTTAGCGATAATGTGAAATTCGCCAAATCTTTGATTTGTAAAAATTCACATACGAGGCTAAAACAAGGGAATTTTTTGAAATATCTATGAGGGTATGTGAAGGTGTTATTATTGATGTTTATAACAATTATATTGTATATTATAAAAGACTAGAAACCATTTGCAATTTATTTTTTGTGGTTCACTGAGATTGAAAAGAGAATGAATTGTTTTGGAAATCCGGAAGTATGTTCAATTTCTCCTTTTTTTTTAAAATAATTAGTAGTCACGATTTCTTCTGAACGTACTGACACATTGAACATAACACCCCCTTCGTTGTAAATTTGATTGTTTTTACTTAGTAGGTCAAAAGGCTTTTTTTTCTTCTTCTTTGATTATGCGAAAAGGCAACGTAGCCATGCAGTTACGGTAAATCATGCGAAAACTTCTAAAAAACTTGCCATTATCTAGTCTCCTTTTTTTTGGCGTGTGAATGATAAAAAATTACAATAGGTAGATGAGAATTAAAATCCTTACTTGATAAAATGAACTGAAACTGGAAACCGCGAATTACGGAAAACAAGTTAAGTAACAATAATTAATTGTAAAAACCAAACATGTTTTGTGTTCCATATTATAAGCCCATTTTTAAACATAGCTTTCTTAATTGTTCTGAAGCTGATGTTATCAATATTCAGAAAAAACTAAATTGGATACACAGATTACTTTAGTTGCCCATTGCAAAATGAAGGCGATGTGGAATTTACAGAATGAGTTCTATTACTTTTATATTTATTTTATTATTTTTTTTGTTTAGAAATTGTGAAGGTATTTGGGGAATATACGAAAAGCTTTCATGATCAACCCTTCATATGCCTCTGGATCCTGCATAAGAAATATATTATAATATTTAAGGCCAGTGCAGCTGAGGTAATTATATAAATTGAGAGTAACAACTAAGTAAAAGTGTTTAAATAAAAATATTACAGTACATAAGGTACTTTTATTACATCTGTTTTTTGTAAAATTACACTATAGCTGGACACACGCCAGGATATTTATGGCATAATTATTCCTTATTCTCTAAAATGGAGGTTTCGTTTAAGGGTTTAATGGACACATTGCCTCCCAGACAAAATAGCACCTTAGGGGTATAAAAACAAAAACTCGTTTAATTTCATTTCAAATAGGTTTCACCAGTGAATTTTAGCTTTTCACTGTACTGTAATGTGCTGAAGAATGCAGGCCAGTGAAAACAGGAATGGCCAGTTGGAATGTTGTGGATGTAGGGCACAAAACAAATGATTTTACTGAGTTGCGCCACTTTATTATAGGAACTACTAAATAGTACAAAGCACATCAGGAAATCTTCGCCTTACAAATTCGTGGAGCCATGGTTGGGAAATGGGCTTCTCACGAGGTATGAAAACTTAACAAACCAAAATGTTGTTACAAATGCTTAAACTAAAAAAGGGAACTTTTCTTGCAGCTCAGGCAAGAAATGGCAGATGCACAGGAAGCTCCTCACGCCCAGTTTTCACTTTCAGATTCTGGAGGATTTCATGCATTCCTTTAACGAACAGAGTGAAATTTTGGTCTCCAAACTGAATAACTTAGCTGGAAAAGGCTGTTTTGACATTTGGCCATACATTACCCTCTGTACATTAGACATTATTTGCGATACTGCTATGGGCAAGAAGATTGGTGCCCAGAAAAACAGTGAATCCGAGTATGTCAAGGCGATCAAAAGGTAAAACAATTGAGGACAATCCTATTAAATGTACAATTCTGCAAACCACCGTTAGACTGTCTTACCAAATTAAACCGATTAAGCAAAAATTTAGGAGAGCTGTTAACAATTTCATTTGTCAATACAAAATGTACCACAGAATATAATTGACACCATTTTGTGTTATATGAAATAAAAATACAAGTTGTAAAACTTGTAAAAAGTTAAACTTGACATTTTGAAAAATCAATTGTACAATAAAATTCTGAACAAAAAAATGTATAAATGACATTTAGACACGTAAAACCCCAAATATAATTACACTACTTGTAAATACAGCTTCAGGAAATAACGCCTAGTGGAAAAGTGCGTTATGTACTTGATATTATAATTAAGTATGTCATGATATCGTTATAAATTACATGTTGATGTATTTTTTCAATGCTTTCGCAGCCTTGGAGAAATTTTTATGTTGCGGGCAGCTCGCCCATGGCTACATCCCGAATGGATATTCAACTTGACCTCGCTTGGAAGAAAGCATAAAAAATGCCTTAAAATTCTACACAGTTTTACTGACAGCGTGAGCAGCAAAATTCATTTCACAAAACTTTAGAAAACTAATATTCTAATAAAAACCACAGGTAATTGGTTTTTTTTCCTGAATATTGCCAGGTCATCAGAGAAAAGAAAAAAGCCCTAAAGGAAAAACCTGTAGAAATCGATGAACAGAATAATGTAAATATACCAGGAAAAAAACGCCGGATGGCGTTTTTGGACACATTATTAGCATCTAAAGAAATTAACAACCAACTTGACGACAGGGATCTACGTGCTGAAGTTGACACCTTCATGTTTGAGGTAATCCAACGAGATGAGAAAATTTCCCTGTTTGTGCATTTGCGGAAACCAGAATTAAAGTCTCTTCCCTGGTAATTAATTTTAAATTAAGAATAAACAATCTAACAATCAACAGTCTGAAAACTGTACAGAGAATGCAAACGTTGTCAGTGGTCGAACAAACTGAGAAACATTTGTTTATGTAAATTGTAGAAAGACAAAAAGCATTAAGTGTACTCATTTTATGTACGAGTCATTATTCGGTTTTCCTGTTGGTTTAATTATGAGGCCATGGGTAAATGAGAATGACAAGGTGGTGGGTAATTTGCAAATTTCGTACATCAACTTGGCAAACACCCTTAATTATGTATCAATAATTGAATAATCTATTGACCTACAATTTTCATATTTTGCTAGGGGCATGACACGACAGCTGCTAGCATCAATTGGACCTTATTTCTTTTAGGACGACATCCAGAAATTCAGAAAAATGTTTATACTGAATTACGTGAAATACTTGGTGGGTACTTTTACACGGTTGTTCATGAAAATATTATTACAATTATTCACTCCCGATTTACCAGTAATTATATTTTTATTATTTTACTATTTTTATGTAGGAAATTCCAACAGCAACATTACTAATAGAGATATAACAAAATTGAAATATTTGGAGGCAGTCATAAAAGTAAATTGTAATTTTATTATATATTTAAGTGAATTCTTAGCGATTGAATTATAAAAATTGATATTAAACATAGGGGCCATTTAAAAATTATGTCACACCTAGGGGGTGGGTTTTTGTGACAATTGTGACCAAGGGGTGGAAGGGTTGGTTCGGTAATGTGACATCACACAATCAAAATTTATTTCAAATGGTAACAAATATGCGGTCAAATTTTTTTAAATTTTTTTAACATTTGAAATTTTGAATTGCAGTCAGGAAAAAAGATTTGGGTCCTGTGGTGACTCAAAACTTTCTTCCCGATTGCTACTCATCAAGCAAGCTCTTCATGAATAGCTCTTTTTCACTATTAAATAA
>JAQGAE010000346.1:0-40118 GCA_034696685.1 Julus scandinavius | reverse complement strand
GTGGAGTACGATATTCACTCCCAGAGCACTCCAAGAGCACTCAAAACTGCTCTAGAGCAGCGAGTGGAATACGCCATAACTATCTTCATGATGACCACCCATTTTCTAACCTAAATTTTATGCAAATTCGCTTTTTGATTGGTTAAATTAATGGTACTATAAAAACTAATTTTTATATTCTCACAGTTTCAAGTGTAAATTTCACTTTTACAGCAAAATTCTATATACTTTTTGTTTTCAATTTGTACCTTAAAAATGATATGAACAACGCAAAATTGCCTTCAGTGTATATTTAAAAAAATTGATTTATTGACAGTGATATTTTTGGTGATAATGAAATCATTTGTGCAAAAAATGACGAGATTGAATAATGAAAACTATGGCATTTAACAAAATAAACACGTACGCAAATGATTAATCAACGATTAACCCATTCTAAACGTCTCACAAATACGTTCTCAAAGTGTTTGAAATGTTTACATTTACGATTTTTCACACATTGAAAATACGTTAACTCAATACCATAAATGCCCATATTCACACCGGTTGATAAGTGAAAATATCTACGAACGCAACTTAAAAAGTGTGTACATCCTGAGATCTACATATTGTTAACTTGTTAGAGCAGGTACAATGTAAAGAAAAATTATGTTGGCGAGGAAACGAAGAAAGATTGTTTTTCTATCAGGTCCTCTCGTTAAGTACCGGTTATAAACATACATCGGTAATATTTTAAGACTCCAGAATAATTTTTGGCCTTCTGAAAATGTTTGAACTGTTGTCGTACTACATTTTTGAAACGCTTCATGCGGGGCTTAAATAAAATCCCGCTGGTGCTCCGTAGGGCACAACAATTTTTTTCTGTTTACTGAAGTGCAATGCATAAACAGAAAATATCCATTAGAGAACAAATTTCTTCAAAACAGACAAAAAAAAAGGTAAATTACAAATACTGATTAAGCTCAGTAATAATTTGTTTTTTCAAAAATAAATATCTGAAACTGAGTTGTGATAGCTATAACCTATTTAATAGCTTCATCCAATTCTCGTAGCACGTCATCATCTTGAAGTTCCATGTTGTCATCGAGGCAGGGTCCAGCACCATCTTCTAGCAACAGATCCAAATCGTCGTCTAATGACACATGTTTGGATATCCTTGACGTCCTGATAAAAAAAGTTTAAAGAAATAACAGCTTATTAATATGTTAATTATGCCTTAATCAATGGAAAAATATTTTATATATATTACAAGTCATAATCGGCAATCAGAAAATATTCGAATACAGCAGAACCCTGTCAAAACATTTTTTAAGGGACCAAAGATTTAAAAATTTTTTAAAGGATTATGTTTATAACTGGTATATTAAATATACAGAAATACACTTAATTCATGTTATAAACGTTTTCTTTTAACATAACATCAAGTATCTCTCAGTTAAGAAATTATTTGTATGTTTTTTTGGGATTTAGGAAAAAGGCTCAAAACAACAAAAGCCCACACAAACGAGTTCACTTCTGGGCCCTTAAGATTGGATTTCTTAAAACGGGAAAAACTTCTAAAGTGGGTTCTACCGCATTTATCAAAAATGTTTGCATAACCAATATTGACTTTAAAAATAGATACACTTTTGAAATTAAAATGTTAAAGACTTACGGAAGAAGTGATTGTGTGCCATTAGAAATATCGCAATTAAATTCGGCAACGGATTCCACGTGCTCGGTAAATGCAGATGCTGACAGTTCCGTTGGGATGACTCTTGTGGATTCACTGAGTTGTTGTGGTAAGACGCTCGAGGTAAGTTTTTCTTCCGCCATACTGTGAACACCTTGCTTCTCTGGAGAATATGTTGCCTTGGTATTTGAACAATTGTCAATTTCTCCCGCCACATTTATACAGATGTTGTTGATGGTTTGCTTCACTGGAGAATGTTTTGTCTGGGCAGCCGAAGAACTGTCAACTTCATCATTGGATTTGGTTTTGTTACTACAATCATCTGTATCTGTCGACTGCAGCAATCTTTTGTCGTTAGGAAGATTACTTGGCTCTGTAAAACAAGAAGATGTGCGTCAATTATGCCATGTTTCTAAAAATATTGGTTAACATTACAACATATTTAGAGCATTATAAATACCTGTTTGGGATGAATTTGTGGCTTCTTGAACAGTTTTATTCTTGTTAAACTTAAGCCTTAGCTTTTTCAATACAGGTAATGGTTTTATCTCTACTGATGTCTGGACATCGGGCACACTAGATACATCTTCCTCAGGTTCTATCTTTCTTTTTCTGTTTTCTAAAGCTATCCCCTCTGGCTTGCTCGCTGCGGGCGCAGGCAGGTCAGATTCCATTAGTTTCAGGTGTTTTTCGGCACGAATCTGATCTAAAGTTTTAACTTGAAAATTCAGCAACTCCTGAAATCATGTAAATATATATGTGTGAATTTTAATACTGCTGCAAGTCAAATCGAAATAAAACCATAACATTGATGTATTAACTTACAGTATTCCCATGGGACTGCACGGCAACTTTTCTTTTGACAGTTAGAGGCTTCCTTTTTTGTTCAGCTGTTGGTAGATAGCGTAAAAAATTAGTTAAATAAAATTTAAAATCAACGTTTACCTAATTTTTGTAGGCCACACACATATGTAAACTTACCTTGGGTTGAAACCTGTGGCTTGCAATTGATTTGAGTTTTGTCAACAGCATCATTGTTCTTTTGTTCAGGTTTTGATTTTGTAGTAATTCTGATTTTAGACAATGGTGATGCCTGAGATTTTTCATCTACTACAAAAAATTAAAAACAACATCCTTAAAATTTTTGATAATAAGCTATGCTGTACTTAGTTAAGGCGTTTGACACATCTCACAAATAAAACTTAATAATCCCTACCATCAAGTTTTCTTTTGGCATTATCCCTTTGAAAGCGTCTTGTTGTCAATTTTTTTTCTGTTCAAATAAAGACATTTTTTATTAGTAATTTTCTTCCTTTGTTAATAAGAAGCAATAAGATGGAATATATATTCAGCATACCATGCATTTCAGAAACAGCTTGAACGTCTGAAGGCTTCCTTTTGATGGAATTATTTTCGTTGGGATCTAAAAGATGCAACTCCAGATTATGGTAAATTCTTGAAAAGGAAAACAAATACAAAAACTTAACCTTCATTAACTCACTAGATTTGTCAATAACAGTAGATTTTGCCTTTTCAGTTTTAATTTCGGCCAATGATTTGATATGAAAATTGAGCTCCTTGTTCTCCAAATCTGTAAAAAAAATGGAAGTTAATTAAAATTTGCTAATATTAGAAATAAGGCAGAATTTTTTTTTGTTAACTAGCAACAATTTTCTTACCTTGCTTTTCTGTGAACTTCCTTAAAGTAATAACTTTCTGTTTTCTTTCAATTTCTTGAAGGCGTTTAGGCAGTGATCTTTCTTGGTCAACCAAAGAAGGAGGTTTTTTGATGGGGGTTCCAGAATAGCTTTCGGTATCGGATTCTAAGCATGAAAAAACGTTTTCAAATGAGTAACTCAAAAAATAACAAATATTTCTTGATACAATAAAATAAAAATCGTGTAGTAACCATCGTCAAATCGAACCACGACTGGTTCAACCAAGGGAGATGCTAACTGGGTCAGCTGTTCATGCTGCAAATCTTCTAGCACTGTATTACCATTTTCCAAGGTAGGTTCATTAGTGTCCAGCTCTGAAAGTACAAATAATACGGACAAATTGAATTACTACACAACTAAAGATATAGTTAGCATGATACAATAGCTCAAATAGAAACTTAATGAACAATAATAATGAACAAAACATACCATTATCATTTACTTTGGCATTTTCCAACTGAGGATTGCTTTTAAGATGTAGAAAAACACAGTGGCGTTTTTTACAACCTCCAGGTTGCACTTCCCAATAACAACGAATATTCGAACGATCTTTCTGTAACATAAGTAAATCCCGCATTAACCCTTAAATTCAAAATCCTTTGGGAAAACATAAGAACACCTAAACAAAATATGCTTACGTTGCTCTCCATGTGCCTAAATTTGCAAGTTTGTCGAAAACACCTTCCTTCCCTCCATAAACTGCAAACTGTTTCTGTCCCTAGAGCTGCCTCGCAATGGCGAAATGGGCAAGCATCCCCCTAAAAGATAAGAAATCCACAAAATATTAAGCAATTTTACTAATAAGAGCATTGACTAACCACAATGAACAATAACTAACCTTGGCACATGTAGAGTAGAAGTAAAAATAACAATCATCCAAGCAGTTAAATGTGTCTTCCATGATGAATACAAGAATCAAAATCAAAAACTAAAACTGCTGATGCAAAGTGTAATCCAACACGGTGAAGTTCAATTCAGGTCCAAAGCGTTCTTCCTAGAAAACTAAAAAAAATATCCTGCCATTAGATTTGGTAAACATAAATCTAACTGCACAATTTTAAGTTGAATTTCACATTTCATAGGTGACTGAAATTCTCCATAAATAATTGAATGCCTTTTTCAGATATATCTTTTGTCAGATACACTTAATAAAAAGACTTGATAATTTTGCACAAAATATGATAGCTTATTGCTCACCTTTTTCCAAGATAGAGGTGATGCCCCCCTGGAAAAGATCAAAGACCAGGAAGAAATGAGGAAAATGATCAAGCTTTTCAACAACGCATCATCCAAGAAGACATCCTGATCTTCGTTGAAACAGAATTAAAAAGGAACAGTTGAAATTGTGCGGTGATCTAATCCTGGAAGAGTTGCATTCTGGCTGAGGGATTGTAGCATGTAACACTTGCTAAAGTTTATTAACTTGGCATTTTTCACTGAGATAAAACGATGATTAAAGTTCATATATTTGATGCCATGCACTGATGACTGAATGTTGTCCATCACATGAAACGCTACTCGAAGCACTTCTTCTGGCGGTTATGCTACGGTAAGCAGCTGGTTGGCACATGAGAAGGAAGTCCCATTTAAACCGTGATGCAAAAGAACGAGGATTTATAAGTTCAATTTGATCAGCACATGATAGTTTCCTATTGCAGGAGTTGACTGGTAATGTAGTTGTACTCTTCAGTATTTTGTTTAAAGTTGTAAGTCCAAATTACAACGACCCAGTTGAAGATTGATTCTTTTTTTTTTTTTTCTTTTTTTTCCGGATGAAGAAAGGGCAATTTGCAACACTGCAACTCTTCCACACTCATTCAAGTTCAAGCACCATTGTTGACAAATAAACAAACAGTTAATAGGATGGAAGACTTATTAAAATGCATTTACTCAAGGGGTGGACTTATGCAAAAATGCATGTGCTAAGGTGAAATAAGTAAAGACAAACAAACAACCATTCACAGTATATGCAGAGTAAAGTGTATTTATAAGATCACATATAATTGGTTGTTAAAAGGTTTCAAGTATATAATGTTATAAACATAAACCAGACCAAGTAGTTGCATGCATCAATTTGTGAAACCAGAATAAAACTTCCTAATTTTACTCTTGACATATTAGAAACTGTAATGTAGGTTCATGCAAGCTGGATATGAAGTTTTTGAAGGGTTATATGCCAATGGAAAGCATTACAAGTTATACAACGAGAAAGGCATGCAACGAGCAACATGCACTATATTTTCATAATAAAAATCCCCCTTAATATCTTCTTATGGATATTTTTCACAATGGCTGGTGAATTTTAGTACTCCATAAAAAGCATGTATCCAAAAAATAAAAAACGATTAGTCAATAAAACTTATCGATACCTAAATAAGAATTTTGTACGAAATGTATTAAATATAGTAGCTATTAAAACATTAAAGCAGACGATGTATTGCAAGAAACAATAATAACGTGGAAAATCATAACACTAATATTATAGCTTTAAAAACCATTATGATAACATCATTTTAAGTAATCTATCCCAATCTGACCTTATATTACTTGTTTGGCTTGGTTGAATTTCAATGCCTAACTTTTTTTTAAACATTATTGTTTTAATTATCAAAACAAATTATAATATGATGTTCATATTCACGAGAAACAATAGCGTCAACGTTCACATTATATTCGATTCTGGTACACACCTGTTCAGAAGCTACCTTGCATGGTAGAATCTACCTTGAGCCAGAATTTATGGTAAGGTACCAGCTAATATTTTAGGCAAGCTTAAAAACGCCAATTACGTCACCTAAAACTACATTACTTGATTACTTCTTTATACCCCAAAGAATCAGAATTTTCCCAACTAGGCTTAAAGTTAAGCCTAACGATTTCCCATTGCCACAAATACGCTAAATTCGATAGCTTAGCCATTGATTGTAGTTACAGATTCCAGCTCCCCGGTTTAAATAAAGCAAATATTCTCAATAATCTACCTGGTTTTGTATTTTCACTTACGAAGATATTCCAAACAACAGTCTGCGCTCCCAAGTTCTTCGTGCTACGCTTCAGCAAAACAACTGCGATTATGGTATGAACGCCAACCTACCAGGACTCCGTACAGTACGGAGTCTCTCAGATATGTCAAGAGCTCTTGTGCTGGACCAATAAGAGCAATGGTGAAACTCAACGGACTTCCAAGAAGAGAGGCACACAAATAAAGTTTATACATATACATTTCGAGGATCCTCGCAAAAGGGTAGGCGGGAATAGCAATCAAGGGGGTATACAACCATATCATTTCCAATAGGTGAAATTTGCAAAGACATTCACAATTAAATAGAAAGAGTTTAAATAAAAATAGCTTTATTTGTTATTTTTCACTTTAAAATTGTACATTTTTAAAAAATTAATATTCAGGTTTGAAAAATGTTCGGTGGTGAGTGAAAAAATTCGAATAATTTGATAAATATTAATTTTAAAAAAATCTACTTTTTAAAGGGACAAATGAAACCCTTTGCTGATTTATTAAGCTATTTTAAACAATTTTTGTTTTTATTTAATTTTTTATTTAACTGAAAAAGTTGGCTGTAAAGCAAAAAGCAATATAACAAAGCAATTTTTTCTGCATTGTGATCCCATAATTTGTTTATTGTTAGCCAAATCCGTCCTCGTTTTTGCAAATTGGGGCAACTTATCACATTTTTTGGCCACTTTCTGTAATTACATAATTTTCTTTTGGCCGTTATAACGAAACATTGTGGGCCATAAATCGAAAAAGTGCCATAATTAAAAAAGGCCGTATAACGAAGTATAGGTGTATTATGGCATTTCCCACAAATCCTGTATGCCGAATTTTGTGTCACATGCCTGCTTCACAAAAATTAAAATAAGAAAGAATAAGACACTTCAAACGTAAACTATGTAAATAAAGTTTAAGTTTATTTTATCCATTCATTATTACAAAAGCACATGATATCTATGGCACATTTATTATAGCAAATGCATTTTCTTTCTGATATTTTGAAAACAATATCAAATTCCTAGCAGACATGATGATTTTTTTTACACATAATACGTAATGCTCACTAGTACAAAATGCAAGTATATTATACTTGAATTACAGAAGAACAAACATTAAATATTCGAACAGTTATGTATAAAAATGTACAAATACATTAAATAACACAAAATAATTACAAAATATCTATTTATTGGGCGATTATTTATATACGTATTATGTTTCGAAAATACTGACATCTAGTATTACCTGGCTAAATTAAAGAATGCGAGGCATTCAAATTATATTGAAAAAACTCCGCGAGCGAAGAAATTGCATTTGAAAAGAAAGCAATACGAAAATGTAAAAGTGGTTTACATTAAAAGTAAACGAGAAAAATAAACTTACTGTCGGACTGCAAGTGTCCAGTAGCCTAATCTGAATTCAAGATTATCTTGTGATCCAAGCCGGGATTTCTTTTAACACTGAACCTAGCAATCACTTCATACAGGTCCATGAACTGGATAAAGTTCGCCAGATTCCATGAGTTCTGAAGGATCGTGATTTAAATTGTGACACTCGCTTTCAAAATGATCGCCACAAGAGCCGCCAACTGAGCGCTGCCTGCAGTTATCGCCCAGAGGGTTCAGAGGAGGAGAGTCCTTGTCTTCCTTTTTGGGGCCACAGCATGTGCTGGCCGCACACTTTTTGTCTGCAGGACAATCCAAGACGCAATCTGAAGCATTCACTTCCCGATACTACGAACAGCAAAAAACGAATAGAAATTCAATCGTACATTCTTTAAGTGACTTGTAAATGACCATACACAACCGGCTAAATAATTGTGATTATGTTTTATAAAAGCATACAGAATAGTACACTAATAGCGCAATATCAGTAATGATGCAGAAAGAAATAACCCAAATTTACGTACCTCGTTCACCTCCACAAACTCCGGTTGAATAGTTGTCGAATGAATACCCTCGTTGTGGAAGAACTCCTTTACCTTTTCTGCAATCCGCATGTAGTCTGTGAGATTGCGACAACGGATATGTGCGGATGCAATGATGCGATCGCCGGCCAATTGCCAGACGTGGAACTCGTGTACCGCGAGAATACCATCTATCTGTTAATACAAATTGTTTATTTTTCAACTGGCGACTTTAAGCGATTTAACCACGGAACAACTGAACATGATATATTACTTGGGTTAATAGTTTCTTCTGTATGGCTTCAACTTGAATATGTGTGGGCACAGTTTGTAAAAGGATGAGTGCAGATTCCACCACTGGATAATGAGATCAATTTAAATTCTTAATAAATCAATAAATTACACAAATAAGTAAGCATAAAAGTGACGAATATACTCACAAAGGGGATATACCGATTTCAGAATAAGCATCACCATAACAATACTTTATCATGAAATAAAAATATAATATAAATGATTAAAAAGGAACAAATCACCAATAAGGTTTACAAATACTGCAGTAGAAAAGCAAAATTAAGCTCACCTTAAAACAGGGTCAATGTAATACTTGTATTTCCAATCTGTTAACCATATGACTAGAGCGCTAGCAACAACGATCACAGAGCCTAATGCATCCGCCATCACGTGTAAAAAAACGCCTCTCATGTTCATTTGAGTACTGCCTAAGGGAAAAATACAAGTTGTACATATTCCACGAATACAATGTTGATAAAGCCACATACACATTTAACTGACAGTGACAAATAAACTTAAGTGCTTACTTGATACATGTTCTTTTGTAGCATTTCCATTGGCCATTGCTTTATTTTCGTGAGCATCATAGTCATCATCGTTTTCATCCACTCCGTTAAATTCGCTCATGGTGGGTACGGTCGCATGTCGATGAGAATGGCTATGAGAATGACCGTGTCCAGAACCGTGTTCTAAATGATTGCAAATGTGACAATGTTACTTAATAGCCATTAGCACAATATACGATATTTTGCCGTCTCCACAATATGCTCACGGTGAAATAGGAAAAGTCCAATGACGTTAACTGCCAAGCCCATGGCACCCACGACGAGAATCATTTGTGGTTCATGGATATCTTCGACTTCGTACAGGCGCTTTAAAGACTCGACCAGGATCGAGAAACAAAGAGCAACTAGGAATACTGCATTTACCAATGCACCTAGAACTTCCGCTCTAGCCCAACCAAAGGTATTTTTGGACCATTTTTTAGGAGACATCTGAAAATTAATTGAATTTGTATGAATGAAAATCGCCAATGATTACAAATGCAAGCAAACAAAGCAAAGTATGGGAATTCTTGCTAAGAGATATTGCATTAACATTTATTGTGACAGCATTTCAGAAATCAAAGCTATGAAGATGCAAATCTAAAAAACTTTTGATCGAAAAAAAAATCCAGTTGCGATGGTTATGAAACTTGTGATAACAATTTTGAATTTTTCAAAGATGTCAGATAAGACAATCTATTTTCCATGTGTAGTTAAGGCCAAAGTAAACGCCTAACTCTAAAATTCGACCTATACCTGCAATTCAAACATTGTCCTGAGAACCCAGCAGACTATAGATAAAAATTCTTCAAACAAAAAATTACCCATGAACCATGGCTATGTTCGATGTGTATTGGAAATTCAAATAAAATGAGCTTCCTCGTTTATTTAAAAAAAATATAAGTAAGCAAGAAATGCATTCCATTTCCACAATCATGTCGAATTCTCGACATATTAGGATATCTTTTTAAAACAAATGAGGCAAGATAAAACTTAACGATTTTAATACACCTATACGGCCTTTCGCTATAGCTGCCATTTGTAATTATGGCACTTTTTCCATTTACGGCCCATCATGCTTCGTTACACGGCCAAAAACTGTTATATATAATAATTCGTTATCCGGCTTTTCGCTTTATGGCCAACTTTTCCGGAACGTATCTAGGCCGTAAAAGCGAGGTATGGGTGTATTTTATTTCAAGAATTTTTTTTATCTGTCATTAGCAGGGTTCTTGTGAAAATTTAGCATTGCAAGTTTAGGTCGAGATGAAGTTACCCAATACTTGCATATCACAAAATGGGTGCCTATTTATTAATCAGATAATTGTTTCAAGAGAGGCACATGTAACTTAACTGATACCATGTATAACATGCGTACACCTGTATTGCATGAAACAAGTAGTGTCATTCGATTGATGAGATAATTATTACATGACAGTAACGTGTACCTTAACTGATAGAAAGGCAATTATCAGAGCAGCGACATCAGACAGCATATGAAATGAATCTGCCACCAAGGCCATGGAGTTAGTGACATAGCCGCATATGATTTCCAAGAAAAAGAACGATGTAGTCAATGCAAACATCGACAACAGCCGGCATTTTCGTCCAGTATAACGACCCATTTTATCTAGAAGAAAAATATTGAAATTATACAGCAGACATTTCCAGTGAAGACCAGGGAAGCTAAAACAGAGTTCTGCTTAACGTCCATTGTTGCTCACACAGAATTTTGTGTAATCAACTTAAGTACATTAATTGAAATGTTATTCATGTCGTTTCCAAATCACAAAACGTTAAACAAGTCATTCATTGGAATGATAATGAAGAGTAAAACAGAAAACAATAGTTACGTGTAAAATCAAACAAAAAAACGACGCGTTATGAAAGCAATTAATGCCAAAACTAACAATGGACACTGAACGAAAGGAAATGAACTAAAACAATAAAACAATCTTAAGATTTTAGTGTCAGTGCTATTAATTACGCTTAAATTGGCATGAGTCAAGCACAATGCCTTGATAAATTTTAATCTTTAATGATCAATAGGCTTAGGGCAAAGCTTGCTTCAGAACTAACAGAACTTGTGAAATATCTAAGTTGGCTTTTTTGTGCTTCAGAGAATGTTATTTGAACAAACAGAAAAAAAGCTCGACCAAAGGTTAATCTGTATGTAAGATAAAAATGATGCTGGCACTAAGGTGAAGATGAACCCACTATTCGGCCTGTAACGGCATATCAAATATTGCTACTTGTCAATTCCTGATATTGTTCGGTAATGCTACGTATTTAAAGACCCTGCCACATGTATGTCAGGGAAATTACACAGATAGGAAGAATTAAAAGAAAGGAAGGGACACAGTCATGGCCGATTGTTACTAGAACTTTCCCAGCATTTGCCCGGAAACAACTGTAGAAAACTGCAAATACCACAGTCAAGATAGACAAACCAGCTGGGAATTGAGCCCGGGGTCACCCGGTTGCCAAGCGGATTCCATGGCCATTAAGTCACCTAGCTTATTTAGTTTAGAAATAACTTTCTCAGCAAAATTTACTTTTTATTTATTTGATTACAAAAGGGAATCTTAGAATTCTATACAAGGCAAGTTGAAATTAATTAAAATAATTACTACTAAGAACAGGAAAATGACTAGAACTAATTTGCATTACCAGCATAGGGCATGGATGCTTATAAATGCGATGAAATCTATATTACCTGGAGGATTTCATATGACGCTTCAAAGTTGAATTGGACATGAATAATAACCACAAAAATCATATGCCACATAGGTTTGAAACAAGTTTTGAATATTAAGCAAATTGTAGGCATTTAGTTTCGTTGTATGACTACTAGCAGTAGCATGACATGACTGAATCATGTCATAAATAATTTCATTATGAAGATTTACTAGAGCCTTAACTCCATACTAATTTAATTGAAATTAAATCAAGGCCTGGGATGAAGTTTGGTGAGCAGCCAATTTCTCAATGATGTCAAATCGTTTTAATTACTTGCACTAGTTGAATAGAAAGTAATCTGGTTTTGTTCAGATTATAATAAAATTGTCATCAGTAATACACGATAAGCTGTCTACATTAACATTTTTTTTCTCAAACAGAAGACTACTTTCTTCAAAAAATTAGTAGCATTTATTTCATTGAAAGTATGACTGAAAACCTCCTAAAAAGCATAAGGTGCCAGGACAATGTTAGTACTTTATTTAGTGTGCCACGAGAATTTTTGAGCAGTTTGGTTTGTCGTGAGTTAAAAACAGTTTTTCAGTTGCATGAAAATGTCAGAAAAAATATTGTGAATAAAAGTTTAGAAAATTTGATTAGTGAGCCCAGAATTTTTTTTGTAAAAACAAGAAAGCATGCACTGTTTAATAAAACAAGCAGAAAATGCATGCTTTCCAGGACTTTTTCACTGCACGGTTCTCAATTAAATTTTGTTACGGAATAGAGATACTTATTATTTATATTATACAAGTGTATTTGTGATAACCTACTCTTACTCAGTTAAGTTACTGAAAGCATCTTGATAAGCTGCAATATCCCCTGGGAACCAAATTATTGTAGTAATTTTTCACAATTTTAATGAAATATTTATATCCAGGCCCAGGGTGCCATATGCCACGCAGGCACACTATTAAATCACTGCTGTTGATGCAAGTTCTAGCAAAAAAATTGCAATATTTAGTAAAATTTATCTTATAGCGTATTCGTTGTTTTGAGTTATGTTACCTATAATAATTTAATTGGAATTAATAACTGTTTTCATCAAAAGCAAGGGAAATTGCCGATTAAATCTTGAAGTTTGGCATAAAAGTGAAGGAGGCGCTTACACAGCATAAAATAAACCTACAGGGGAGGTGATTTACTGCATGCAAACTAAACCCTCAAGGTCCTTATCTTTCACCTCTTTGTTCTTCATACCTAGTACCTTCACTTTTCAAAATTACTTATAATTACTTCGATTTATGGATGAACCATGCAGCTCTTTATAGTAGACATAAGCATGGATTATAAAATAAATCAGCCTTTCACTTATAAATGTATTAAACATTAGATAACTTACTGGTAGTCCAAATTCAATCACCGATGGCGAACGATGTACTAGCTAGCCGGCCTGGAGAGTTGTGGAACAATACTTGTGATGATATCAAATTCCTAATCAATTGAATTGTCAAAAATCATAATCACAATTTGATAACAAGTACTATACATGTACCTACAGCTTTACATTTAAAACCCCAAAAGCGTATTGTTTTAACCGACTCACCTCGAGGGTTGTTGGTTAACATAATTTGCCTAATAATGTTGCACTCATCACCACATTTTTCCGTCAACAAAGCAAACTTTGCGCACCTCCCGCTTTCAACAACGTTTGGTATTTCGATGATGCATTTCTGTGAAATGCGTACGATAGCCAGATGAAAGATCAAGAATAACTTACATTACCAATGATTTGCAACTGTTTTTGGAGATCTTTAACCGCACGTACAATCAAACGGACATTAGTCTGAGAATGACCGTTCTTTTTCAGACCCTGGCTGAGAATGATGTGCGGATTGTGATAAAATCAAACCATGTAATCCCCGTTACATTTCGAACTCGCATTGGAATTTACTTTGACATGGTGTAAAAGAATGAGTTTAAATAAAGTATTTTTTAAGATAAAATGCCTAAATGTTCATCATGTTTCATAGTATATTAATTGAAATGTTTGTTTTAGGTGCAATGTATCCTGGGAAAAAGAAATCAAACGCATTTTTACAAATCCCGAACATACACAAACCCCGAGAGACAAAAGGGGCAGCCGAAAAGATCCAAACGCGCAGGGCATTCAAATTAAAAACATGTACATATAGGCCTACGAGAGGAGTGATAAATGATATACAAGTATATTTTTTACACAAAATAATCCCAATATTTTGAAAACAAATAGTCAATTTTGACGGGAAATTTTGTCTATATCTTGTTTACAGCTTTACCCAGATACAATTAAAATAACACAGTATATATTATAATGCATAATTAAAAAATATATATATAAAATTGATATCAATACTTAATTTGGAATAGCGTTTTCCTGTCCCTGCAGTTTAAAGCCAATGTGATTTCTCTAGAAAATTAACATGAAATGCACAAAACGTTAAATTTCTAACTGCGACCCCACAAATATGGAACTCCCTACTTGTTCATATGGTAGGGTAAAGTACAAAGGTCTCACTATCTTCGAATTTTGACCAAGCGCATTACTAAACCTTTTTTTTTTTTTTTTTTTTTTCCAATTATAGCCTATTTGAAATTTACTTGCCGAAAAGAGAACTTTGGTTAGATTAACAACTTTTGCAATAGATCAAAGTTGATCAAGACTTTTAATGATCTTGACCGTCATTTACAAATGCTACACAAAAGTTGTTAATGAATGGGGTTCCCTAGTTTAAATTCCTAGTTTATTCTACTTTATGGATCGAGTTAATTGGCCCTTTTAAATGTTCGTACGTTTACACACATCAGTTACGTGGCCGTTCCGTCGCCGCTCAGTGTCAAAACGTGTTGAAACTGGAATAGCACTCCATGCACTGTGTACATGTGTAGATTCTGCAACGGAATTGCTCGGGATTCAAAAACGCATACATATGTGATAGAAATTAAAAATTTAAAATATTTAAAAATTGTTATAATGGAACTCTTTTTTGGTTATAGCTATGTATATTTTAATGCAAATTTCACGATGTTTTAAAAATTCAAGTACATTTGGAACTGTGGACAAATTTCTTCCAGTGTCCAATTCCCCTTTCACTTACCTTTAAAACTTAATTAAACAGAAAATCACAAAACTGAAAATTTCATCATTTGATTATGTATACGTCCATAAACACAAAATAATAAGACGCGATTAAAAAAATGTCCCCGAAATTACTTGAAAAATTAACTCACCCTTCCCTATCAGAGACGTCTACAATTTTTTTGAAAAGTAGGGTTGTTTTAAAATCGATGATATCGATACATTGATATATTTATAGTTGGATCAGCTTTATTTCACAGCAAAATGGCAAGACGAATGTGCAATTAACCTGGCTAAATTTTTTGCTAAAATCCTTCAAATGTTAAGGTTGAAAAAACTTTGTGAGAAAACCATTATGGGGGATTACAACCCTATCACTTTCAATGGAAAAATTTGCAACGACACTCACAGTCAAGCAAAAAAAAATTAAATAAAAATTAAAATTGTGTAAAATAGCTTTATCGTTCGTGTCATTTTTCACGTTAAAATAGTAGATTTTTTTAAACTAAATTATTATTTGAATTTTTGCACTCTCAATTAACTTGTCAATCTCATGCTGCCACCTGCTGGCAGCGGGTGCAAAATAAAAGACATTTTTCAAACTTGCCAATTAATTTTTTTTAAAATCTACCATTTCAAAGTAAAAAACAACAATATGAGGCCCTTGCTGATCCATCAAGCCACCCCAAACAATTCTCACCCCCACCCAAACCTCCCTCATTCCACTGTGAGTATCTTTCGAAGCCCAGCCCATTGAAAAGGATAGGGTTGTGATTCCTCTTAAGTGTCAGTAAACATAAGTTGAAGCAAGGCAATATACATACGTATATATATACATATATACACTATAATGTAAGTATATGTAAGTATAAACTTCTACCGGGGTAACATGGTTTGTGTAGAAAAACCTGTCAAAAATATATGGTATCAAATGCACGAGATACCAGGAAAACATAGGGTGTGGCATTATTCCAAATCAATAATGTATAAATTATAATCGAGGGAGGGAAAGGTCATCCGTTTGGGGGTTAGCAATGCCAATTTTGAAACTTCCCAATGTGGAATACAAATTTCGCTCAAATTCCTGCAGTGTGTTCTCGCGATATCAAAACAACTGCTTTTAACTACCATTAATGAGATATATGTTGTGCACCACGTTCTGATTTTACATGGTGGATACCTTCCTAAAAATCCCACCATGGTGGAAAAATACGTACATATATGTGGAAAATGGAGCTTTTCTGAGCATTTCTGATGATCAGAAATGTCCAATTTCTGACCATTAAAAATGTCCAATTTCTGATCATTTTAATGTCCAATTTCTGAGCATTAGAAATGTCCAATTTCTGATCATCAGAAATCCATAATATAATCAATATATCTATATAGGAAAGGAGTGATCTTATGGTATTAATATCTATTCTTCCTTACATGTCCAAATGTTTGTTTCCATATATGGAGAATTACACAAGATAAGCATCCCTTCAATGCATTGGTGTTATGCGTGAAAGGCCATCATCAGGGGAAACCCTTTTTTGCAACAAAGTTTAGGGAGGTTTATTAGCTTAGGGAGGTTTATTAGTTTAGGGAGGTTTATTAGCTTTGAGAGGTTTATTAGCTTCAGGGGCAAACCCTTTTTTGCAACAAAGTTTAGGGAAGTTTATTAGCTTAGGGAGGTTAATTAGCTTAGGGAGGTTAATTAGCTTAGGGAGGTTTATTAGTTTAGGAAGTTTTTTAGTTTAGAGAGGTTAATTAGTTTTTTGAATATGTTTGTAAAAACGTGTATGTACGTACAATTAATGCACGTCTTGGTGGAGGCGCGCCTTCACGAAAAAAAAAAGATGAAAATGAATCATGCTCCTTAACAATTTATATGTATTTTTTTTGAATAAATGTTACACAACGTTTTTTGAGTATTCTTTTTTAAATTTCAATTTTTGAGTATTTTTCTCAGCATGGAATGCATTATCGTATTTGACATCAATTTGTATGGTAAAAGTTGTTTCGCTTAGTGAGTGTTTCGCATTACGAGTAAGACTCCAGAACGAATCATGCTCGTTTTTTGAAAACGATACATGTGCACCCATACCTCGATATACGACCGCTGTTTATACGGTCTTTCGCTATAACGACTTTTTTTAAATTATGGCACGTTTTCGATATACGGCCCACAATGTTTCGTTATACGGCCGTTATGTGTGCAACTTCCTATGTGCGCATGCGCACAACAGTGAAACACCTTGCTGCTGGAACTATGAAACGCGCAGCTACATACACATTTTTTTAAGGTGGATCACAACCCTATCCCTTTCAATGGGTGAAATTTTAAAACATGCTCACAGCCAAACAAAACGAGATTAAATAAAAATTGTTTAAAATAGCTTCAATGATAAATCAGCAAGCGTATGATGATGTCGTTTTTCACTGTGAAATGGTAGATTTTTTAAAATTAATAAACAAGTTTAAAAATGTCCGTTAATTTGAATTCTCATGTGGCCACCTGCTGGCAGCATGAGCAAATTAATGGGCATTTTTCAAACTTTTTTATTAATTTAAAAAAAATCTACCATTTCAAATTGAAAAAGGACATCATCATACGCTTGCTGATTTATCAAGCTATTTTAAGCAAGTTTTATTTTTATTTAATTTCTTTTTGTTTGGCTGTGAGCAGGTTTTAAATTTTCACCCATTGAAAGTGATAGGGTTGTGCTTAAATCTTTTTTCATTAACTGGGGGATTACTAAAGAGTTAATTAAATAAATTAAACAACAGATTAAGAATAAATGAAATTAGAAAGAATTAAAGAAAATGTTATCGATGATATCCAGTGATTAGGGGTGCTGTTGTTCCACAGTGCCTATGGATACATATGTGCATATGATTTTTAAAATTAACGTTTATTATTAGTACATTGTTTTTTACTTTTATTTTCATGTAAGCACTTTCATAGAAAATAAAAAGAATAAAATGCTTTATGACTAAAAAAATATATTATTTTTAAAAAATTGGAACGGATCTAATTGAATTGCACGGGTTCCTATGGTAAACATTGATTCGTTATAAACTAATGATACCATTTTTCAATTTGTTGAAGTTTTTTGAAAAAGGAATATGTCCCATTATTGGTTGTAACTGAAGCAGTTAATAACATATTTGACACTTAGCTTTACTAATAACCAAAATTACCTTTTACGTCATAATAATTATAACTTGACAAATTAACCCTGCTCTAGGTTAGCATTGAATTTTGCAATAAAATCTGC
Source organism: Julus scandinavius (assembly GCA_034696685.1). Lineage (NCBI taxonomy): Eukaryota > Metazoa > Arthropoda > Diplopoda > Julida > Julidae > Julus > Julus scandinavius. Next base: position 21,916 of record JAQGAE010000346.1, on the reverse strand, counting down.
AATACTTTTAGCAATTTGGTAAAAAACGATTGCTTCTCAAGTAAACATGATCAATCACGTTTGTCAATTTTGAATAATCACTAGTAATTTTGGAAAATTGATCACTTTTATATGTATTTATGACAAAATGCTAATAAAACGTTTTTTTGGCAATTCAACAAATTTTTACTTTTGACGAAGCTTCTACATTCCATGATACATATTAATAATAGAAACCACTTGTAATCTCTTTTTTAACTATTAAACTAAGTCTTGTTTGTGTTTATTTTTATATATAATTAGTAATTATTTAGAAATATTACATTTTGAAATTTTGAATGGAAAGGTTGAAAAATATTCGGTAGTTCGCTCCATTATCCATCAGGTGGCGCTCGTGCATGGCAACTTTTTAAGCGCCAAAATTCGAATTTAAACTTAAAAATTGCTATTTTAATAAAAATTAACAATTTAAATCGTAAAATAAATATAACAAGACCTTGTATACGTCTTAAAGAATTTTTATACCTTTTTAGTTTTATTTTAACTTTTTTTGCTTGAAAATTGGGTGAGTTGCAAATTTGACCCATTGAAATACATGGGGGGTGAAAGAGCCTTAATAAATCAGCAAGGTGCTGATAATGTCATTTTTCACTTTAAAATAGTAGATTTTTTGAAATTAATAATTTACTAAATTATGATTTGAATTTTTGCACTCACCTACTGGCAGCATGTGCAAACGAACAAACTTTTTTTCAAACCTGTATATTAATTTTTAAAAATCTACTATTTTAAAGTGAAAAATGACACGATCATCACCTTGCTGATTTATTATAAGCTATTTTAAACAATTTTTATTTTTATTTAATCTTTTTATATTTGACTGTGAATATCTTTGCAAATTTGACCCATTGAAAAGAATAGGTTTGTTATCCCTCGCTACGATCACAATTTTTTTATCACAATGGATTTTCGAAAAAGATTAACGTTCATTATATATTACTTGTTCTCGATCAAATTTCAACTTGGTCCATCAGTTTAGCTGAAAGTATTTGGGTGAAAGGTATGTATATGTACATTGCACCATCATTATCCTTTTTTTTGCAATCCATAGCCTATAGTTTATTAACCGCTGATTAAATGATTGGAATCTTTCACGCCTTGTTTTAGCTTAATTTATCTAATCTGCGAATGAAATATCTGCAAAGACGTCATTATAAGATCAAACCTATTTTAATCACGAATTTATTTTTATTTTATCAAGGTTCAAAGGAGCAAAAAGGCCTGTATTTCCACGGAGAATTATATTTTAGTTAAAATAATTACCGATTAAATCTTATTTTCTGTATTGATAAACTTTAAAAAATCACTGTGAAGTCGAAATTAATTTACTTGCATTTAAAAAGTAGATGTCTACTCAATTCAATTCTGGAATGTTTAATATCAATTCATTTTCGATAGATAACATTGTAGTCACGGAATGAATTTTATCCTATAGTTGAAGCTATAGGTTGATTAATTTGCATACATTTTATAATCCAATTTGGTTGAAATATATAAATATGCGCGCATGCGCTTGCTTCATTGCCTCGATTTTTTAACTAAAATTAAATTCAATTTCAACTATATATGTAGGTTTCAGCTTAGGTTGGAATCCATTTCGTGACAGCGGCGTGAGTACAACTACTGAGCTAATGGCAATAACCTTCAAATATGCAAAAGATTATATACACTGTATATTTCAGGAAATATGTGCTTGCCCCCATGCCGATGTTTTCCCATACATTCACATTTTGTAAAATTGCGATTGCGGCGGCAGCGGCCATTTTGTTATCACCGAAGCGCTTCTTCGGGCCTGTGACCGTAGCGTTGGGCGTTATTCATTTCACCTGCAAGGGTGAATTCTCATTGTAAGTACTCAAGTATTGTCCGCAATTCCATCGTGAATTTGTTTACCATATAAGCAATTCCATGATTTTGTTCGCTAGCTTTTAAGATAACTAAATGTACATGTTTCGCTGATGTTCTTATCGTTCCCTGTCATCTATGGCAAGTTTTTACGATGGCATTTCCGTTTTGTTGCTTCGTTCATTTCCTCCGTTTCCATGGGAATTTTGGATGGTTTCCATGGAATTGCAGGGATGATTTTGTTTTTATTATTGTAAACCTTTTGTGAGGCATTTGGTAATATACTGTCATTTTTGTAAAATCGGTCTTTGACAACTTTCGCACACACCCATTTAACTTATTTTCAACTTTTTTAGATAACTGCATGTATAGTATATTAGTATTACTACACTGTAGTAAAATAGTATGGGTAGATAGATGTTTATACTGCTTTTGAAGGGATCAAGGGACGTATTTGTTAAATCTGGAGATTTGTTGTTGTTTTTTTTCTTCGCCAACAGAGGTACAATTGATGTTTAGACGGGTTTCGCCCACTCGAGGGAAAGTTTTCACCCTGCATACCAGTATTAAAGTGCTTTTGACCTGACCTACAAATGCCCACATCTGGATAACCTTGAAACAAATGACATTTCTAAAATTCAGCTATACAATCAGATGTTTGTATTTCCGCATTAATTCGAGTTTGTAAGGGGGAGTTCTGCAAATTCATCTCCGCAAATTTAGTCAAAGCTACACTCAAGCATAAGAGCATATTTGAGTAATTAAAATAATGTCTAGGCTTAGGTAATACTAGTATTATTTGAAGCATTAGGATTGCATCAAATGATACATCTCTGTGATAAATCTAGTAAAAGTTTTACAGCAAGATCATTCTATTTGAAAGATCAGTAATCATTGTCATGTTGGAAGTCATCTGGAGTTGAGTAGAAATATGCAATTTAATTTATAAAGATTAAGTTCTGATTTATTTTTAATTTTGTCCCCCGAAATTCTCTGTAACTTTCGAAAGTTAAGATTCATACAGATTTTGATTGATGGTAGCATATTCAGAAATTGTCGTCACATCATATAAACCTTTCAACACTTTAAATGTTACAGCTTATCAAGTTTCATTTGAAAGGAGTACTTTGTGATATAAACCTTTCAGTTCTTAAAATTACATATTCTTCAGTCTGACACTTTAAAGAGGTGCTATGTCAATCTTTTTACTATACGATATGATGCAGATAACTCAAGAATTGGTTTGGAATTTTAAGGAGGCCCAGAAATATAAATATTTATTTTTATGCTTATTGTTTAACACGAGTGGGCCATTCCATTTAAAATGAGAAGGGGTAACATGGAAATTTTTCTCTTGTGGTTTTGACGCTGATAGAGTTGATTGTTTCATCTAATAAACTGCATTTGTGTCATCCGCCTTTTACCATTTTGTTCTTGCTATTTGAACGGGGGTGTTTTAATTTCACCATGAGGGCAGTTACCTTTAATCCTTAGCGAGATCTATTAAAAGGAGTATCACATCATAAAAGTTGGGCCAAGGTAGTCGTATGCATTAGAAATTCTTCTGTTGGCAGGGGTTTACCTTTGTTTTTGTAGGGAGGCACCCGATAGGTGGGATCTTGGCAAGAAATTTTTCTGTGATTTGTTCCACCTATTTATAATATCATTAATAATGGCCAAGAATGTCTCAACGGCTTGATTTCAGGCGAGCAGCTTTAAATTGATTTATCTTCAGTACAATTTGTTTAAAATCTGAGCACTATTGATGGAAAATGAACTCATGAATGCATATTTTTGGTTATTTGCAGGTTTCACTGAATGCGGAGATTTCTTGGATAATCAAAGGAGGAATCATTCCATTTATAATTTGTTAACAGTAGGACAACTGAAGTCAAAATGACCACTTCCACGTCTGTAACAGATGCCAGTGATGTATTGGCTGCTGCTTTGGAACAAATGGATGGAATTATTGCTGGTTTGTTTGATTTCGTTTCCATGTCGTTTTTTTTCCTGTTTCGCTGTGCTAAATTGTTTTTCGTCTCAATTCTCCAGGTTTTGAAACTTCATCAAATAGCTCTGGGCCCAAATATGATATCTGTAGCTCGGTAAACAGCTCCCGTGCCGAAACTCCATGCAACGGAAAATATCACGCTTCAAGCCCTGCATTTAATCATCTTTCCGGCAGCTCTTCCATCGCAACCTCGGTATTCGTAAATTCAAGCCTTCGCTCTACATCGAGTCGAACTAGCATGCAAAACAATTCCATAAATTCGATGATGTCCGGCCGTAGTCGAACTCGACCGATCAGCGAACTTTTAGAAGAGCTTAAGGTAGCCATTATGGCCTGCTCGTTTGCATCATCGGCCGATGGGAACGACAATGTGATTTCTAGTGATAAGGAACATCAACCAATAAATGCCGAAATGAAAGAATTTCTAAAATGGCTGCGAGCCGAAAATCATCTTGAGGTAAGTTAATTTCATATTTTGTCACCCAAATCCATATTAAAGCAGTTTTTTTTTTACAAATGCTTTCAAGTAAATGCACCACGAGAAATTGCTTTCATTAAATGCTGTTTGGCCATTTCTAAGCACTTAAAATCAAGGTTTTAATATTATCTTTCAAGAGTTTAAAATGTAATGACTTGAATTTTTAAGGGATGTGTTATATTATAAGAAATGAAGCTATTGTTATGTTGTCGATATGTAAATTGATTAACTTGGTAGCATTTTACTATTGGATAAAGTAGTATTCAATAACAATTAATAGACAATTTATCGTATGCTTAAGCAGTTTGGTTGGAGATTTCAACGGCCGGTATTAAGCAGATGATTCATTAACGTGAGTTCAAATTAATTGTAGGCAATGTAACATAGTGACGAGCCTTTATCACACCACCCAAACATTAAATAAATGTCCCATGCAATGTCAGCAATTGTCTACGATTATAATAATGGCCATTAATTGGCCTTGTGCAAAATCAAATTCATGAAGATAGATGAAACAAAGAGCAGGTCTTAAGTATGTAAGGCGCCTCGGCATAGTAGACTGGATTTTAAACTGGTAGTCTGACGCTTTACAAAAAACATTAGTCAACGTGTTTAAAAGCATGACATGCTGTTTATGTTCGTATCAATATTAAATTTCGGTATATCAGTTACATTTATCAACGTAGGTGGGCTAGTGGTTATTCTATCGGCTTTTCAATCTGGAGAGCCAGGTTCAATTCAACCCGGCTCGGCTACATCGACTGATGTCTTCACGGTTTTCCAAAGGTGGGCAGAGTCCAACATGCATATAAGTTTAGGTATATGCATGTATGCTGCCATACATCTTACATTATGATCTGCTTTCTGCGTTCTGCTTTCTGCTTTCTGCTTTCTCATAAAACCATTAAGCAACTGTGCAGTGCTATTTCAACCATCATCTAACAGCAGTATGTTTAAGCTATAATGACGCAAAAGTTATGTACTTCGGCAGTTTGCAGAATGTAAACAACCAAAAAATTTTTAAAAAATGTTCTACTAGGGAAAATCGTTTATTTATAATCTCATTTTTGTTGATTTTTTGAGACAATTAGATAAAGCCTTTCCTTAAAAAACAACTTATGGTTTTCAGTTTTGTTTGCCTGAAAAAGGGACCTTGATTTGGTGGCTACTTTCTTAGCATGAACTTAATTTAACTTTACGATAATTAATTTGTTTGATGACTTAATGTGAATATGCAATTCATACGGTAGACTATCTATTGATTAAAATTTGATTTTTCAAAGTAGCAATTTGCCATATTAAAATTAACCCATGTTTTAGCACTTGACACTTTTTCGAGTAATTCCATTATTTTATAAATTATTTAGTTCATTTTTTTTCAACCTAGCCTGTTAATCGGTCGTTTAACATAACCTGCAAATATAGTTGAGTAAAGTATGCTGAACCTGAACTTCGACCTGATAAGAGTTATTCGATTTCAATTGTCATGACTGGTAAACGATACATGAGTTTAAGTCAAATCGTTATTTTGAAAGTTCAGCCTTCTTTTTAGTATAATAATAAAATGCCATTATAAATCCATTGGCAGCTAATATATTTTTTGGATTTAGATTTGCTCATATTTCTAACCATCTTGTGTGGACATAGCTACGCAAGATTAGGTGGATTGTGCCTGATTGATTGACCACTAGGTCATCAGACGTTGTTTCACATCTAAACTTAAAGTTTAGGCCAGGGGGTGGGTGTCCGTTGGATGTCATTCCTTAGGTACTTAGCCTAGCTTTGGACAGATCTTAATAACATTTTCTAGATCTTCTAATGGAGATGAACAGATTGGGCAATTTCGTTTTCCTCTAATTTACTGTATCTTCCCTTTGCACCGTTTTATTTACCATTGAGTCCCACATAGCGATTGTGTCATGGATATTTTAATTAACCGATAGTGGCGCCACGAGTCCAGTAAACACAATTTGCACTAGGCTTTTACTGCTGAGAATGACTGAACGTTGCTAAATATAAACTTGCTCTAAAAGCAATGCAAGAAAGGTCAAATTACTTAGGAAGATGTTTGGTGATTATAAATATTCCACATACATGTATGTTGTAACCGAAAATGTAACTTCTACAACAGCTTCATGTAGCTTCTACAGCAGATTTTTGCAGCCTCATCAGTACATTAAATTCTGCAGCATAGTAAAAAAATATTGCTCCAAGTATCTGCTTGTTAGGAATGTTCTTGGACATGTTCCACGGACGGGGTTTCATCACAAATAGGATTGCTAAATGCATGCAACCATGCGAAGTAGTGTACGAAATTGACAGGAATAATGCGATACTTTTAAATTTAAGTACAGAACGTGTTTCTTTATTTCATAACGAGTCCAGCGTTGCGTACCAAAAGCCGAGTAATTCTAAATGTGGTGCTAAAAGAGTTGATTGGCATCATTTCATCGAACAGCTGCAAATTATTGATGCAATCAAAATTTAGAGTAGCAATGGCTAATTTTACACCCACAGGAACAGAAACGCCAGCCTTAAAAAAGACTCCGACTTTCAGTTGGTCCAACTTTTATTTATTTGCTGCCTCGCTTTGCCACAAGCCGTACTTTTGACAATTGCGAGTGTTAGTCCAGAGCGGATAGTCGCGTTTTTGGTAGTCCTTTCATGAATTTTGGCAAGAGTTTCTAAAAAAGAGACCTGGAAGTCTCCTGTTTCGACCAGTTTGTTTTCTGCTCTTTTGGTGGCGGGTTACGTTCTTATTTGACAGCTGAGAGGGAAAAGAAAAAAAAAAACTTTTCAAGAAATAGGGACCCCAATGGGCTTAGCTTGGCAGTTCACCTCGGCTTCTTGAACAAACTGCGAAACTTTCGTTTTTGGAAACTGTGTCACGCCAAAGTTTTACTCTTCCGCTCATCTTCCCATGGAAAACGACTGCAACTTAACTTCTTTGCATTCATACCAAAAGCATTGACTGAGAGCTAAAAGTGTGCAAACTGCTTTTTTCCCCCTTCCAACTCATCTTCTGTGTGATAACTTTGTTGGTTGATCACGTCCAGTCTTAGTTCGGATTTTTTGCTTCGCAGTCTCTATCCGTCGAACATACTTATTATGCTGTGGATTAACTCCCAAGACCTGGTGATGGCTAAGAATTCTAATTCAATGGCAGTTTTTTTTTTGCAATGTTGCAAATACTGACTACAATCTCCTCAATTGATGTGGAAAAGTTTGTGACAGCGAGCCATGTTGTTGATTAACAGTTTTTGAATATAATACTCGAGCATTGTTTCATACTGTCCGATGCTTTGTGCCGGCTAAGTACAAACTGTTGACAACATTCCCAAGACCATGCTCATATGTACTGCAGTGTTCAAGTCTGGGTGCATTCATTCTTCACTATCATAATGTAAGAACTGGAAATCTACATTTCTGACGTGTTGCTAAACTGAAAGTGTTCATCATTGTGTTTTTGCTGAAATTTTGAATTGCACCAGGAAGGAAGTCATCAGTGCCAAAAACTCGCCACATATAACTACAATTAAAGCGGTTAGCACTCTGTTATGTGCAATGTCTAATGTCACGGTGACCAAATTAACCATCTTCGTTTACGTGGATCACTAATGAGTTTCTTCGATCCGGTCTGCCACAAGGTTGTTGCCTTCACTTTCTGAAAAAGCAGGCGTGCGCCACTTTCTCGAAAAACGGAAGTAAACTTTAATGTATGCCAAGACAAATACGATGCCAAATTGCAGTTGCTAAATTAAAAACATGGTTGTACGAGATCTCGACTCATCGTAGCCGATGCAAGTTTGTCATGTCCAAGTTACCAAAATCTTTTGTTGGAGATACCGTTGGTGATCAAGCAGCTCACAAGTGTGCAAATTGGTGGTTTTTTTTGTCTTCTTCGTCAGCCTGATTTCTACCCTAAACCCTAATTGCGGTTGAACAGCTAAAAAAATCTGCATGGCTACTCGCCTACGACTGATCCAATGCCCTTATTTTGAAAATAGACAAAAAAAAAGTAACAGCTCGCCTGAATTGCCCTTAAATTAATGGCACTCGAGCTGTTCGAGTGATTATGCAATTATTTAAAGCGCTCCAGTTTAAAGAAACGTTTTTCCTAGTTTCGGATTAGCAGCCGTATGCCAGCACCATGATGGACGTGGAGTCTTTGCTCGAAGAGCTGGGTTTGACGGGTATGAACCCCAGCAATTCCATAGTGGCGGAAAGGGCCTCCGAAGGAGAATGCACATTCATGGTCAAGATTGTCCCATCCCCACCTACGGCAAGAAGACAGTTGCCCAAGAAACCGGACGCGGCGAGGACTCCATTTCCGAGCCCAAACCGTACTCCTAGCCCTAGTCCATCGTCTATCCCGAAACCGTCTTCTGGAAGTGCTACCAACTACAACGCAAATCGTTACAAGTTTGGGTTAAACCAACGCACGAATTCGAATCAAAATGCGAACTCGAACTATTATTGTTCTTCGGTGGATAGCAATACGGATTCGTATAGTAGTGGTTCAAATTACAACTCTACAAACGCTGCTTTTGGATATAGACGCAGTCCCAGCCCCTGCCCAGGGACCCCTAAGAGGCTTCCTCCCACTGGTAGACACATACGCCAGTTTTCAAAGGTAGGCTTGTGATGAAAGATCTATGACATGTTCTTTACTATTTCTTTAAATGAACAGTGGACTGACTGTCTCAGGTCTTTGCCCGGACACGAGTAGGGGTACTACTGTAAGATTCTAAGAAAATCTAAAAAAGAAAACGTGATGAAACCTGTAGCCACAACAACCTCGACCAGTTGTGGTTGTTTTGGTTAGTCATCGACTGACAGAAAATGACTATCTATGCTTGTGCTGTTACACACATGTAGATTTTGTCGTGCTTTTCTAAGAAACATGTAGTAGTAAATTTCTTTTTGCTCTGCACATATGTGTATATGGTGCAGAACTTTTAATCATCGCTATACGATTAAAGTTAGCCAATTAAACGAAGGAATTATCAGGTAGAGAGAAAATTCGTATTTCTAGGAAACTATTTTGAGATAAAACTATGATGTGATTGTTCATTGTTTTACGCGCTGTCAAATGAAAATATACTGTGAGGAGATAAAAGACTGATGAACAATACACATTCTTGGAAAAACGTTCTCAGACGTATATTGACGTAATTCTGTAAAGCCGGGTCTCCACCAAAATTGTGCATCTATTAAATGTCTTTAATAGCTGTACAATTTTGATATTTACATATATTTACAAAATGGCGGCTGAAACAAACCCGGAGGGCAAACTTTTTTGCATATGTGTGTAAATACTTGTATATACTACGTACATGTACGTCTTGGTGGAGAGCCGGCTTAAGTTAAACCTGTAAAGTAGATTTTGGAGTAATTTCTCAAGTTTTATAAATTATTGTACATGCTCAAAAAAGTTTACATTTCTTAAAATAATAATCAATACTTGGTGCTATATGGCAGTCTTGTCATGGCCCATGTCATTCATTTTTATGAATGTCCACATGGTACTCACTAGATTTTAAGTTAAGAATGAATGAAACATTTTATGCAAGCCATACATTCACACTGTATTCAGAACTGTATTAGTGTGATAAAATTGTATGATAGGATTTCGGTTTCATTTTTACTGCGTACCAAATAGGTCTTGGTTGTGGTAGATCTGTCATCTCTGACAATCGAATTAGCGTTAATTTGCTCATCATACAAGTACATTTGACCATGTAGAATAAATTCCTAGCTAAGAGTAGGTGTGGACTGAATACATGATTTCATTCGAGACTGGCTCGTGTGGGCCCAAGGCTGGGAATTCATTTAGGAAATGTGTTTTGGGATTACTTTTGTGGTTTGGTCTTGCATTTTTCCTTTGGGTGGTGTGCTGTAACATGAAACTTAAGGCGTGGGGTGCTTACGAATGCACATGGAAATTCGTTTCTGGGGGAGAGATAGTTGTCGACGTTGAACCACATGTCGTAGGGTGTCAAAATTTATGATTTGGAAATTAAGCACTTTTAGAAATTGCTATCTTTAAACTAGAATTCATTCATGCTCTCCTATTTACAACTCTGCTGGCCTTCATTAGTCCTAATAAGTACATGCACCCAGGCATTATTATCTAATTAACAGGGATATTAGATCTTTTGCAATAACTTGTAGGTTTTGCACAAGTTTCTCTGAAGGTTAAGTATGATGAGGTACCAATCTGTTTTCCGGGCCTTTGGTTGAATAAAATGGTTTCTGAAATCTTTTGTCAAAAGTTTCGCTTCTGCTTATTTACTTGAAATTTTTATCAAATCAATTCTTGTAATCATTTGTTATCTGCATGATATTTGATCGGCTTTTTATTCATCACATCAAAGGGCAAACCAACAAAAATATTACAGTATGTTAGAAGAGAAAGGACAAAGTGTTGTTCATTGCAATCTGAAGTTTATCCAATTGTTCTAGTCTTACCCGTTTAATATCTTGATTCAAATTGTTGCAATTTATTACAAAAAAAATGTACGGTACAATTTTTTTCCGCTTCGTCAAGAAAATAATCAATTTGATTTGGGTAAAAAATCCTTGGTTGCTCGGCACTGTTTGGTTACTTTGGTAGATATTTTACTGAAATTATGACATCGTCGTAATTTACGGTATATGTGGTGGTATCTAAAAATGTTGCTCAAGAAATGCCACGAAAGTTGTGACATACTTGAGCTTTTTGCTCATGCTGATGTTTACACGACTTTATTTGGGAATATGTCTGGTGTTGTGCTTTTGGATCCTGCGCACTGTATAGGGCAACTATTGAAACGTGCCAAAAAATACCCGAGGTAAAGCAGGGAGCCCTGGCACTCTTCCCCTTTTTAGTGATCCCGAAACTAGTCGTTTATTGGGAGCACGGGATTAGAGGCAAGCCAAAACAGCCGTATTTTTTTTTTTTTTTTTTTTTTGTTCTTCGGGAAATGCGTTGCAGCAGACTCAGAGGCTCCAACGACTAGAGTGGATATTATGCCAAAAAAACTTTGATAAAGTTGAGTTTTTGTCAGCGTTGTCGCTGGTTCGTGCCAAATCTTGCGGGCATGTGTACTCTGTTTAAACGGGAGTTGGTGCTATTTTTGGCCTCTCAAAACTGAAATGGATGAGCCTGGTGAGGGAAGTAAAGATAGGTGAAAGCAAGACGGTTCTATTCCACCGCAATTTCCAAGTAACGTGGGTATAGTGCAGAGATGCCTTAATGGTGCAATCACCGCGTTAAGGATTTCGACGCACTTTTTCTGTCAGACCCAAAAGCGAACTGTGGTGCCAACGCCAAAATATGTGGTGCCCAAGGAGGAGGAACAGTCCAGGAACAGCCCTCATCACCTTCGTGTTGTACGCTGTGGTGACTTTGGTTACTCGGGTGGAGTAGCACTTCACAACTTCCTACTTTGATCCGCCGATGTCAAATTTGGCGTTTCCATGGCTACCACTCATCACTCTACAACCCGCCCAACTCTTATCTAGGTTCTCTGCCTGAATCATCTGCCCACACCAGGGCAAGCACTTTTTTTTAACACCGATGAACCGTGACGTGATCTGGCTCCTGTAAACTTGGAGGGACTACCAATTACAACATTCTCAGCTTTCAGGCAGCCCATCATCGAGCCATGCGAATTCTTCCCTTCCACCGCCTTTTTGCCAATTGTCATCGACTCGCCATTTGACAGTTGTGGATTTTTTGCCGTGTGTGTTTACGGTGTGTGTGTGTGTGTGTGTGGCCCCTACGTTAAAAAAAGACTTGGGCTTATGTTAAAGCTTAGGACCACAGTAGGCTGACAAAGAAATCGTAAGGTTTGCAAGTTCCAGCCTCTCATGGAATCCTACGAAGAAGTAGGGGAACCTAATGACGAAAGCGACGAAGAGGACGTGGACGATGAAGATGATGATGACGATGACGAAGAGGATGACGACGACGACGAGGATGCAGAAGACAGTAGGGACGAGCCCACTCCCACCAACGAAGCCACCGTCTCGGATGAGTTTGAATGGGTTCAAGGCAGTCCAATGCTCACCAGCATCATGCAACAGGAAAAAGATAAGGAACAGGCGCAGAAGCACGCTAACGCCAAAAAACAAAAGGCTTTTTCAGGAGTTGTCGCTGCCAGCACTCCCTACAGTGATGCCGGAGATCTAGACGCTCTGCAGTGCCAAAAGAATGTCCATCTGCACGTTCACCAGGGCGTCCCCGAAAACGGGGACAAGGGAGTCACCGGCTCCCTTGCCCATGACTCTGATTCTTTCAAAAAAGGTGGCATTGGCAGCCGCTATCTCGAAGGCGATGCCAGCGTTTGCAGCAGGGGCGGTGGTGGAAGTGGAAACGACCCGCGACTAATGCGACAGAAACAAGCCGTCGTTCGACGCCGAGAGGATTACTTGGTGGTTGGAGGGGAAATGGAACCGCCGTCCCGCTACCCTTCTGATGCGCATGCAGTTGACAGCGATGCCGCCAAGAAAGTGCGCCGACAGAAGAGGCAGCAACCTCTCGCGGCATCCCGATGCCAGAGTCGCTCGTACACCTCCTCCTGTCCTCGGGATTGCCGAAGCACGTGCGTGGCGTTGAATCTGCCACCCCCGCCGCCATCTCTGCCACCTCCATCTTTGCCCCGCCGTGGCGAAAGTCTGTGCGCTTGCAGCTACGAGGACTTGTACACCATCCCGTACTCTTCCGAATTGAGATGCTTGTCCCCGGGTGCCTCTAGCTCGAAGACGTTGCCGTGCAACTATCGCTCGAGAACCCCTCAGCCCTACAGGCAAGGACCATCCCCCGAAAAAGAGCATGTGCGCCCAAGGGCCAAATCGCAGACTCGGATTCAAAGGCTCTGCGGCAGTCGCTATATGGACTTTGATCTACGGCAGTCGCCTTGCTCGTGCAATTGCCCTTATAACCACTCGAGAGATTTGGCTCTGGAATATATGCAGTGGAGGAGCTTTTTCAAGGTAAATAACAAGTCGTGGGCTGATAGAATGTGCGAGTGCAGGAAGGGTTGGGTCTACATTTGGAAAGGATGTTGATACCACGTTTTTAGGATGTTCTGTGCTTTGTAGTTTGCCACATTACCATGGCGTGGAGAATGTGTTTATTGTGAGTTTTATGTTAGGTCAACGCACTTGTGCTATGCTTAATTTTAGACTGGTGTACAAAACCGCAAATGACTTCAGTTTTCGGTCCTTTATCTCGGTGCTAGCATGTATTCCATTGATTTTTACCTATTTGGATTCAGATTTCTAGTAAATCTTGTTTCTCACGTTTTAATTATAATATTGACTTGTCTGGGCGTGGCTTAATTTAACGCATTTGGGTTAATTATAAGTCATTGCAGCAATCCTGATACAGATCATCCAATCTTAGTCTGGTGCCATCAGGTCTGTGTGACAGGACTATGTAACACTAGCGTAACTCATAATCAGATCTGTGCATTTTTCAGGCCAATGGACTTCCTCCGGATTATGACGACCTCCAAGAAAAAGTGCAACGTTTAGAAAGTGATAAAGAAAGTCTTGCATTGCAGGTTAAAAATTTTAAAGTGTTTTCTGTAATTTCAGGAAAAAAAAAGCACTCCCATAGCTGATTTAATTTATTTCTAATCTGTTTTACTGAATAGGTTACTGTCTTGACTGAACAGATTGAAGCTCAAACAGATAAAATCAAGGACCTAGAGTCGATGATAGAAACCAAAAAAGGACAGCTCGAAAACGTGGAAGATATGTTACAGCATGTAAGTCGCCCTTAGAAAGTAAACTGATATTCATATGCGCTTTTTCGGAGAATGGATGTCTTAGAGGGCTTCAGACAATTAAAGCATGTAAACGTTAACTATCAACAAAATGAATGGGCTCTTTGTTGGCTAGAGAAATGTTGATTATAAATACATGTTAAAGAATAAGAAAAGCAATAAAATTGGGCAGTATCGAGTATGAAATTGTCTCAGGTCGTGGCAAATGAAAGTTTCTAATGACCGACAATAATGAAATTTTCTTTTTAAAAATCCTGCGAAGAGATCTTATGGACAGTCTGCATCCAGCAATATTTGAGTTAGTGAAGTTTAGGTCTATTTTGAATTTTAATAGGGTTTAATGACTTTGGAGTCTCAAAAACTGGATCTCATGGCCGAGATATCAAATCTTAAGTTGCAGCTAACATCAATGGAAAAAGAAAAACTGGAAGTCGAAAATAGGGCCAGAAAAGCAGAGGTACGAACCCAAGACAATGACCGTTTATGGTAATTTTGAATTGGCTAATGTTCATAACGAAATTTAACTTCTGTAGCTGGAAACAATTAGCATAAAGACGCATTTAGTTGAACGCGAACGAGAGTTGTCTTTTGCTAAATCTCAAGCAGCTGGAAGATATTTACAAGGAGGATCGTTGGATACTACAAAGAGCGGTAACAGTCATGCATGTTCTAGTGGTTGTCATTCGCTAGCCGATCAGCTAAAGTTAAGAACCAAAAAAAGGCTGAACCGCAATTTACTTGGCTGTGATTCAGTAATTCCTTTTTGGCTGTCTGGCTGGTGAATGACACAAACTATTCTCAACCATATTCGGTTTGAAAAAGGCAATTGTTGTCAGGAAGCTTTTCTGCTTTTCATTTTTAGGGCCATCACTTTGAGCCATTTCTTGTTTGTTTTTCAAAAAACATATGTTTATGCTATTTTGAACTGACCTATATTTCCTCTTCTTCCTGCTCCTTTGGTTTTAGGCTCTTATGTCTCTCCTGATAATAGCCTCCGCAGACTTCCGCAACGGTGTAAGCATTCTAATTTCTGTGCTTTCTTGCTTGTTTATTTTACAAACTTTATCCTACTGGGTTATTGTTAGGCAGTTGTAAATTCTTTTTTTTTTAAATCTTATTTTTTCTGTCATATCAAACATGTACGTGGTGTAAATCTTTTATGGCAATGTTTAACCAATCAAATTTAATGGTATTTTTTTATAGATGTGGAGATGGAAAAGTTACACAAAACTTTAGAGTGTTTGATGGCAGCTAACAATGAAAAGGTATGCATTGTACTTTTATAAGTTTAAGTACATGCAATCTTTAGAACTTGTTATTCCCTCAATATAAAAAATTGCTAAATTAGATAAAATTTAAAATTGCCACCTGCGGATTGAAGTTTCTAATAACATTTATTTTAAAGTATAATAATTAAGCTCTCTCAAATCCATGGTTATAGATGATGATGATGATAATGATGATGATTTCTAATATTCTAGGATAGAAAAATTGAAGAATTACAAGATGCAGTAGCCCGCTACAAACTCGTACAAGAAAGAGTGTTGTCATCACATTTCCGTAAGTGTAAGTAAAGTTAATAATCCGCATTGCTCCTCATGTTTTCTATAATACAATTTTATGATTTCTATTTATTTAATCTGTAGCTAATTCTGTGCCAACTGAAGATGAAGATGCAATAGATACAGGAACGCAATCTCCTATTGGAAATGGACCAAAATCAAAGGTAGTTTCATTACTATTATTGTAAAGGGAGAAAATTGACACGATTAATTTGTTGAATTATTATCCTCATCGATATTGCTATTTTAATGCCTTCACTTTTTTTAGCAGTACAGCGATCAACGGATATCTGAAAAACCACCTCTAGGACTTCGACCATCTGCCACTTCGACACCGTTACCTTTGAAGGAAGGGTCTGCGGTTTCGGTACGAATTTGTGATTCATTGTACATGTGGTAAAATCTACGGATTAGTAGTTGTTAATTTTTTTTTCATTGTAGGGTGGAATGCCATTCAATATGGTTCAGAACCCTGTAATGTTTAATATGACCAAAAGTTCCCCTGGTTCTCAAAGGGCAGTAAGCTCGGAAGAGATTGCGTCTGTGCCTCCAAGGGTAATTGACAATGCTGTTTTCTAATGCAAGACTGGTTAATTGTAAAATGAAACTAATTTACTATAAATAATATTTCTCACAGACTCCTCCAGCAAAGATGCGCCATGGGATTGATCCATTTAGTACTATTCCTCGTAAGCACGGCCTTATAATGGGTCTTACACCTCAGGATTCTTATCGAAGCATCAATAATCCAGATTTTGATAATTTCCGCGCTCGCCATAATAAACCCTCGGGAATGTCGTTTGGTAAAGGATTTTTTAGGTTAAAAACGGGCAAGCGAAGTTGCAGCGCCCCTAACCTAGGTGATGGGCTTTTTCCTTTGTCTCTTGGCTCTTCCTTCTATTTTCTTTCCTAAAATCTCTTCCATACTTTGGTTGCAAATTAGACAGACAGTTTTAGTTTATTTTCATTGCATGGAATTAAACATATTTTAGTTTTAAATGCTTGCATGCATTAATATTTTTCACTCGTATCTTTGTTATGATAAATTTGAATTTGGTTCTATGAATTTTGATATGAAATTACAGGTCCGACCGATGGCCCCGTTAACGAAGCTAAAAATCCAACATCGCAGACAGTATTTCCACTCGAAGGCAAACCAAAGCACAAAGGGATAAGAAAAATCTTTGGAAGGCAAGTCTGGTTTTTATAGATAGAACCTGAACCTGGATGAAACTTGATAGCACCATTCCCGAACAGCAATATATAGAACTGTACATTTTTGTGTGTGATATAATTGTTACCGTATCTATAAGTATATATCGATAAACATTTCTTCTGTTTTAGATTGAAGCGCAGCAATTCTCAGCATCTGGACGATGCAACTGGAGAATTTAAGCGTGGTGGAATAAGAGCCACTGCTAATGCTAGGCTTGGCTGGTCCAAGGAATTGAAGGGGACAAAGGAGTAAGGATTGAACAGCAGAACCGTTTTCCGTGTTTATTTTAAGAATTGTGAATATGACCTACTCTTATGTTGTCATTCTAGTAACATAGATGTTCCCTTCGCACGGTGGGATGCGGAAAAAATAGCGACGTGGCTGCATGATATGGGCCTAACAGCCTATATTGGAGATTGCAAACGTTGGATTAAAAGTGGTGACCAATTACTGCGTGCCACACCGCACGATTTAGAAAAGGTAATTAATATCGCAACCTGAATAATTAAAAAATTATCATCAAATAAGTTGGTTCCGTAAAAAAAGTCTATGCTCATTCATATCTGTCGTTTACTTATTTAAGGAATTGGGCATTAAAAATCCTTTGCACAAGAAGAAATTGCAACTAGCGTTGCAAGCTATTGGTTCTGAAACTGACGATGCAGTCGGCAATTTGGATTCAAATTGGGTAACTCGGTGGTTGGATGATGTTGGACTACCTCAGTATAAAGATGCTTTTTCAGAGGCAAGAATCGATGGACGGGTTTTAAATTTCATAACAGTGGTAAGAAATTTACGTATTACTGCCGCTTCAAATTTGGTTCTATCGATTAAAATTAACCTTCTTCTATTACAAATTTTGTCTCGTTATCTTTAATGCCATCATGTAAGGATACTACTGAGTTTTGGTAGGCACATTAGACGTTAATCATGTGTGGTGTGTTGTGTTTTTTGTACTTGAAAAGGGTTTAGGATTATTTATAAAACAAGTTTTGGGGTTAGCCAACCACGTTGTGTGGTAGCAGATAATTTGTACCATTTCTTTTCTTGAAATTTTGCTTACTTTGAATGTTTATCTTTAACAGGAAGAAATGTTCATGCTCAAGATGACAAACATGTTGCATTATGTAAGCTTGAAAAGAGGAATTCAAGTATTGCGGTTACACAATTTCAATCCAAATTGTCTGAAAAGGAGACCAACACCTGAGGAGGTACGCACAATTTGAAAAAGAATTAATTTGGCTGTGTTACTTGTAATTGGTTGTAAATAGCAATTTTAAAAAATATCGGGTTGCATTTTCCAATTTCTGTTTTCTGTTTTCTGAATCTGTTGTTGGGTTACAGCTGACAACCCCTAGAACTCCAGATGAAGTTGTGTTGTGGACTAATCACAGAGTAATGGAATGGTTACGTTCAGTTGACCTTTCTGAATATGCACCCAACCTACGTGGTAGCGGAGTCCACGGAGCTCTTCTCGTGAGTTTTCAACTTTGTTTTGTGATGATCTGACATTTTGCATAAAACGACAAGGAGGCATTTTACAACTTTTTTTTTTACCTGCAGGTGTACGAGCCGAAATTTAACGCAGAATTACTAGCTACTTTGTTATCCATTCCACCCAACAAAACCCTTCTTCGACGACATCTTAGCACCCACTTCAAACAGCTGGTAGGCGGCGAGACGGTTAAGCACAAACGGGATTGTGAATCTTCACCGACGTACATGCCGTTGATACCGAGCATGAGAATCAAAGTAAGTTGAGTCGAGATTTCGTTTTAACACTCAATTGCCGCAATAACAGTTTGTAAATATCTGTTTCCGAAATGTCAAGTGTATTAACGGAAAAAGGAGTAAAGGCTCTAAATACAATTTTCAAATTTACAATCTTAGGCAAGTCGTAAAAGCCAGTTTGGACTTATGAGGAAGAAGAACAAAAACGAAATTTATCTGGAGGATTACGTGTGTCCACTTGACCTGTCCATAAACGGGAATGGCATCGAAGAAGGTGGTGATCAAAGTTCAAATGCCAATGCAGCTTCCCAACAAAACGAGGTATTTTACACGAATATAAAATAAATTGCCATGCTATTGACACTGTATTAATAATACCTATTATATAATTTCAGAATTTGCCAAGAAATGATAAATTTTTGACTACTCTGGCCTCTACTAATGTCTAGTTTGCATCACCCTTCTATTTCCAGTTCAATGAACAGAAGAATACTTTTATTCTGTGTACAGACTTATATATACATCCAAGCACATTTTTATAAGCAAGATTTATTATTGCGTTTTTTAACCAATATTGCAAAGAATATGACGTTAGAGCAAAACCTTTTAGCTTTAATATTTTTTATCATAAATCTTCAATTTTAATAGTTCTACTCATTTGTTAGTAATCTAGTGTTTATGCATATGAAGGAGTTGACAGTATTTTTTGCAACCAAAATGTACTCGGGTCAGTTAAAGGCATTCCTCTCGCTACGTTTGGAAAAAAATTAGAATTTTTTTTTTTTAAATTTTTGTCAAAAAAGTAATTTTGGTTTAAAGTATTATTAGAAAATAATACTTGTTAATTCCGGTGACGTATTTAACAAAAAGTAATTTGAACTATTTTTAAGTACTTGCCAGGTTTGTCTTGGCATTTCCGGTATATCTAAATAAGAAATTTCACTGAAACTGCTATCATGGAAATTTCAGATCAAATGAAATTATGCTTAGATGTCGCTGCAATTCAGGACCTCAAATGGAAATAAAGTAATTTATAATTACAACATTTTCAAATGGTTTCAAGCTTAATTTGAACATTGTGTTTTCGTGGTATTTCATCAAGATATAGAGTATTCAGAAATTTTCGTATATTTTCATGCAAAATATGAAATGCAATAAATCGTGAATGCTAAAGTTAAGTTTATTAACTATTTTTGGTATAATTTTTCGTTATATATCTACTAAAATTATATTTTAAATACGTGCAAGTAATTTCTTTAATGGAAGTTTTAGTTAAGGTCCATCATCTTTTTAAATTCTTTTTAAAAATATGACCTGGAAATTTAAATTCTAATAGTCAGAAATTAGTGGAAATAATTAAACTTTTATGTTGGTTCTAATAGAATGTTGGTTTAAAAAGAAATTGTTACAAGTTTATTAGAATTTCTGGTACTTTCCTGTTAACGGGGGGCATTTTTAACAAAAGTCATTTTTCATTGCAAATCGTTTACCTAACCTAACCTAACCTAACCTAACCCAATGCCCCCCGTTAACAGGTAAGGTTAGGTTAGGTTAGGTTAGGTAAATGATTTGCAATGAAAAATGACTTGTTAAAAATGCATCCCGTTAACAGGAAAGTACCGAATTTCTATCTGGCAATGTCTTCACAATCTTGCTGCTTGGTCGCTGTTAAAGTAAGTACATTTTCAACATGTGACAAGTCTCTAGTAGAAGGAAAACATTGTTTTCAAAATAATTTAAGGTATATTAATCAGTTTTTTTGTTTAAATTTTTCTTGTTGGTAGGTGTGGCATCGTGTTGCAGGCAGGTCCCAACATGTTGTATGACATTCAATATGAGTGTCCCCTTAGTAATAGACGTAGTTTGCGAGTTGCCCCATGTTCATTGCCAATTCGCATTCTGCTGCCACCTGCCTTGACTATTTTCAACTACAATTGCGCATGCGCAGATGTGTACAGAATGCAAAATGGCTGTTTGAAAAAGGATGGGTTACTTTGGAGTGTGTTTTCCATTTGCCTTCAGAAATGTCTCGTTTGGCCGACTACTTTGTCATTGTTGGATATGATCACGAAAGAGACCGTAAGTGAGATTATCTCTTTTATTATTACCTACGAATTTAGCTTTGAAATAAAGCGATAGAGTAGCGGTAACCTCCCGAAAGGCGGCCAGTTCCTTACCCCTGATGGCCCCTAGGGATATGTCTAGCAGGTTGGTGATAAGATACTTGTGTGTAATAATAAATTGTAGCAGTTATGGGAATCATTTCCAAATGTATAATTTGGTGATGTGACCAAATCCCCACGAATTTGAATTTGAACAAATTCGACTTTCGGCCTTGAATGTTTCTTTTTGAAGTATAAAGGTCGGATGCTGTGCTTCAGGGTGCACTGACAAGCAAAATTTGACGTGTAGTGAACATTAGTCTAGGCCCCTTTAGCTAAGTAGTCCATGAAGTTTTTAGTACATCACTGTCTACTTCAAAATGGTTGTACTTTACAACGTTGCCCCCTAAATTTGATTCAAATACATCCTTATATATAATAATATTTTGGGTAAACTCTGGACAATAACCTTCGATCATTAGATAATATAGGGTCATTTTTGACACGTGACTAACGTCACTTTTTTAATCCAGTTATAAGAATTAGTGCTTAAATTGCACTGCTTTCTTCTTCTTCAGGAATTTTGTATTTAATCTAGATATTGTAAGCAAACTAGATCAGTAGAATATTATGCCAGTTAAGTTATTATCTTGTGTACTCTTCAGTTTTTTTGAGTAGCCCTATAAACTTTTTAGAAAGGAGTGTCTGTCATGTGATAGCACATGGGAAAAAGTTGTATTTGTTTGCATGGTGCGTTTGTTAAGCCTGCAGTATTAAAGTGCTGATACAAAATGTAAATTCATTCTGTTGGATTTTTATCGCCTTTCTATTTCATATTATATTGGTTTTGACACCATCTCCTAAATTCTGCTTTTAACACTGTAGACGATAATGGATTTTCTACAAGAATGAACAAATAAAAGATAATGCAAAATGAAAAATCCTAAAGTTGACAAGGAAATTTATCTGGTTAAAATTTCGTAAAACCACTGTAAAATTAGGGAACAAAGTCCGGATTTGATCATCTTGAGATTGACCTAAACATGTATCAGCCATGAAGTTCAGTGTACATTTATAATTGTTGAAATAGCAAATGTTTCCTGTCGTGTGACAGCTGCATGTGCTGGTTTTTGCGTGTGCTGAGTTGCATGTGCTA